>CABHPQ010165428.1:19923-44761 GCA_902168405.1 Peromyscus aztecus | reverse complement strand
ATCTGCATGCCCATCCATCTATCTATCCATCTGCATGCCCATCCATCCATCTATCCATCTGCATGCCCATTCATCCATCTGTCCATCTGCATGCCCATTCATCTATCTGTCCATCTGCATGCCCATTCATCCATCTATCTACTTAGCTGGATCCAGTCATCTTCCCATCCATTTGTTCATCCATCCATATTTATCTATCCTCTAACTACCTAGCTATTCACTCATCTGTCAGACCTACCATCCTTTATACTCTATCTAACCATCTATTCATCTGTCAGTCTTACATCCATCCATCCATCTGTCTTTTCATCCATCCATTCTATAATTTACCCACACATCCATCTGTACATGTATACATTTGTCCATGTATCTATCCATCCATCTAACCATCCACTTCAAATACTAATGCAGCAGTAACTAATGCCAAGCTCTGGAATGCATATCACAAGGGCCATCTTTCAGACAGAGGGAGATCCATGAAGGCCCCATTTATCATGACCGGCTGCTGCTTGGATGTGTTTCCATCTGTCTTATCAATTGCATTATTCCTTGTGTCCCAAGAACTGACCTGTACAGATGACATTATGGGTGTCATGTGCTGTGATTCTTTTGTTCATCCAAGGGAAGCCCAGAGGGGATCCAGAACAAAGAGGCATCAGAATATTCATTCCCTTCACCCCTTCCTGGGAGGTTCCCCCAACTCTGCCTAAAAAGAACCAGGCTACAAGGTACCATTTTCCTGCATTCCATTTACCATACTGTAAGCTACCTGATGGGGGAAGGCTGTTCCTATACTCCACTACCTGTGAATGTGCAGAAGATAAAGTAAATGATTCAGGGTCTTGTACAGACTAGGCAAGCAATGAACCACGTCTTTCTCGGCTTGGGTTGATTTTATTTTAGTTGTCAGCTTCATACTGCCTAGAGTCTATTGAGAAGGGAGTTTGAGAGATGTCTATGGGGGATTGATATGATTGATAATTGACATAGCAGAGCCCAGACCACTGTGGTAGGCACCATTTCTTACAAAAGTGGTCCTGGACTATATAAAAAAGCCAAGCCTGAACCTGAGTGAGACAGCAAACAGTATCCCTCCATGGTTTCTGCTTCAGTTCTGCCCTGGTTTCCATCAGTGATGGACTATGACCTGGAAGTGAAGCCGAATGAACCACTTCCTCCCTATTTTTGAAAAAAAAAGAAAAAGGGAAGTGCTGTGGGATGTTTTGTATGTAAATATGTTGCTCTGATTGGTTAATAAATAAAACACTGATTGGCCAGTAGCCAGGCAGGAAGTATAGGCAGGACAAGGAGAGAGGAGAATTCTGGGAAGTGGAAGGCTGAGGCAGAGAGACACTGCCAGCTGCCGCCATGAGAAGATGTTAAGATACCGGTAAGCCACGAGCCACGTGGCAACTTATAGATTAATAGAAATGGGTTAATTTAAGATATAAGAACAACTAGCTAGAAGCCTCTCATGGCCATACAGTTTACAAATAATATAAGTCTCTGTGTGTTTACTCAGTTGGATCTGAGCAGCTGCGGGACTGGCGGGTGAGGGAGATTTGTCCTGACCGTGGGCCAGGCAGGACCAGGAAAACTCTAGCTACACTAAGATGCTTTTGATCTTTTTACCACAGCTTTTTTTGGTGTTTTGCCGCAGCAACAGGATGAGACTAGGACAACCTCATTTTAAAAACAGATTTTAGGACCTGGTTCAGCCGTTAAGAGCATTTGTGCCTCTTGCAGAGGACTGACTTTGTTTCCCATCACCCATGTGAGGCAGATTGCAACCTCTATAACTCCAGGTCTAGGTACCCAATGGCCTCTTTTGTTCTCCAAGGACACCTGCAGACACACACACACACACACACACACACACACACACACACACACAAATGTAACTTTTTAAAATAAATTCTTGTAAGGAAATCCTTTATTTTTATTATTTAAAGCAAATTTTTAGATTTACTTTTTATTTTTATTTATGTGAATGTCTGTGTGTCTGTATGAGTGTATGCTGTGTGTGTTCAGGTGCCTGAGGAGGCCAGAGAAGGGCATTGGATCTCTTGGAGCTGGAGTCACTGTGAACTTGCCACTCTGGGTGCTGAGAACCAGGTTCCGGTCTGCTCTGCACTCTTGTACCTGCTAAGCCATCTCTCCAGCCTCAAATAAAATAAATTATGTGTTTGAGACAGGGTTTTCTGAGTTGCCCAGGCTAGCCTTGAACTGATATGTAGCCTAGGCAGGCCTCAAACATAATTCGACTGCCTCAGCCTCCTGAGTTGCGGGGATGGCAGGCTTGTGCCATCCAGCCCAACTAGAATGTGTTTAGACCAGCTTTTTGTATCTGAACAGATTCTCAAGAGTCAGATTTCAGAAGAATTAGACAATGTACTCTCTTTTATATGCTCAAATATGTCATGAAGACTAGGTGCTATACATAAAAGGGCCTTAGCAATGACCATATACATCGAGGTCAATCCTCATTTCTGGGCATGTTTTTATCATAACAGATACAGGTGAAGTGCAACCGAATAAAACTCCTCTCCAAAGGCTTTACAACCAAAATTTGAGGGCAATGCCATGGGTTTTCAATGGACCAGTCTCAACCTAGTGCTGGCTCAGCCTGAGATTTGCAGACAGACAACCAGGTTTCAAATAACAGCAGTATTTCTTACCCTTCTAAAACACTGAAAAGACCTCATTCTGCCTCAGTGACAGCTACTCCGGTCACTCTGACTCAGCTCCACCCAGTTCAACTAAGTCAGCTGGGAAACTCTGTGGGACCCACAACAGTGGTGGCCTGCATAAGCTACAGGGACAGCAAAGATGGACCATCATTGTGGGGCATCCCAGAGGGCCTGCAGCTCCCAGCATGGTGGCTTAACTTCTGTGAAAATGGCCTGCTGGCCAGCCACTCCAGATCACAGGACCAGACAGTGAGGTGGACATGCTCTTGGCTGTCTCTCATGTTGTCTCTTGAGTCTATAGATGAGAGGCGAGGTAGGTCACAGCATTCGAGCGAGAGAGCACAGAGTGCTAGTAAATAGTTCCCTATGGCTTGTTTCAGAAAACTGTCCCAGCGCCTGTCCCTGCCTGGTGATGAATCTTTAGACCCATCCATCAGGCCATAAGAGGAGGGAAGTAGCTCATTGCTACACAAGGACCTGCATCAATCAGGCAGTGTCTGGCCCTCAGACACTTGAGGCTGTCCTTGTTCCCTTTAAATGATGCAAATCAAATACAAAACCCAGCTCATTACTATGTGAGATTTGAGAAAAATGCAAATGAATACTTCCAAACAAGGAAAATGATGGAACCTTTCTCATCATCCCAATTTAAAGAGAATAACACCCTCCCAGAAGCTGTGACATTTCCATGGTGGCATTTGAGTGGGGACACCGGCTCCTCTCTATGGGCCATTCACAGCACAAGCTCTGCTTTATGGCCTAGAAGCTAAATGGAAACAATGGAACGTTCTTCGTAGTTCAGGGAAGGAAGACCCATTGGGGGCCAGATGTTTTATAGGGATGTTGAAATATATCTTCTTCCCTTTAGCTCTGTCAGCTGAGCTGACCATACACTGGGTCTGTATTCTTCTGTTCAAAGTGTGCTGACTCTCCCTCATCCTCTCTTCCTACTGGAAGTTGGCATACAGTTTGGTAGCTGGGTTTATTCTCGGAAGGCAGCAGTTCCTTCTGGCCCTGACCTGGGGCAAGAGAACACTGCGCACCTAGAATGAAGCATGCACTACAGACTTTCAGGAGGCCCCTGCTTTGTGACTTCATGTTTGGTAGGATCTGGTCTTCAGTGGCAGAATAATCAATCTGTGGCTGAGTAGTGAGATCTTTTTTGAGCTCAGCTTGGCATCACAGACCCCTGAGGGGATATTCTTTAGAGTCCCCAGGGTCCTTGGACTGATTAGAGTTGCCACCAGAGCTATCTGAGGCCCCCATGGCTCTCCTGCCCTCTGCTGAGGACTCAGCAGGGACTTCCTGAGCATGCAGGATCTTCTATGATTCCACAGTGGAGTGTCCATCCACATCTAGTCTGCAGTACCTCTAGGCTAGGAGACAGGAAAGTCAGTTGACCATGCTTGTACATCACAAGGTCACTTGTGGGGAACTAACTCTGTGACAGAAACCACCCTGGAAAAGGAGGCAGGAACTACCTAGATAGTTGGCAAGGAAGTGGAATTCTGAGAGCATCCTTTCAGCCTTTTGTGGCCATTGTGAGGCTGGCAGAGGAAAAGTCAGCAACAGACCATGAGGTGCAATCACTAGTATTGATTCTCTATTTAGCAGGTTCTGTGTCCAGTCAGTGGACCTGTGATCACTGGCAGACACAGGAGGTATGGCTGCCGCGTGATGAACCGGCACAACCCGGAGCCTGGAGGGTTGTGAACTTATCTGCAAGCACAGCATTTATTCTGATAAAAGTGCAATTTATTCTAATTGGTGTCATCTAACCATCATTTCAGTATTGGCAAAACAGATCTCTTTAGTAAATGATCAGGAATAGCCTTCGTGGCAGTTTTAACAGTCACAGATGGACCCTGACAGAAACTGCACTTAGCAAAGAAGGGCCGCTCCAACCGACCCCACTCCCTGTACTGAAAGTGCTCCATGCTGTCTTTCTGATGAAGCTAGGATCACAGTGGAGCAGGCAGGCACAGGAGCGCAGGACATTTTTCCTGGCAAAGGGTGGGCTGCACTAATTTGTGTAGTTACCGGGTTATAATTGTACTTGAAAGACAGCAGTTTTTTTCCCCTCTGCGCTGAAGCCGTTTGGAGGCCTGCACGAACACGATGTGTGACAGGCAGTGTCTAAGTGCAGCACAAGACTCAGATTTATTTAGGTCACAGTATGGTTAATAATTAATGCAGATGGGCTGCTGATCTGAAAAGTTCTGAAGGGCTCGTTCACTTTGCTTCAGACACTTGATATTCCAGGCTGTCTTCAGGATTCCGAATTGCTAATGAGCTCAGCTTTGCAAGGCGTTAATCACGTTGGCTTGAAAAAGGCAGCGGGGATGAGGAAAACCATATTAAAAACAAAAACCCACGTGCACACATAATAAGAACCCCACGTGTCCTCAGTGTAAACATGACTATTAACATACTATCTTAACTGGGGAAGTCGGGGGAAGGGCTTGTCACTGATAATGTTCTGTAAACAAGCTTAACAGTATATTTACCACAGTACTGAAAGGAAGCCGATATCCAGTACAAAGATCCAGAACTTGGCGTAAACAGATTTAAGTTCAAATCTCATCCCTGCCCATTAGGTGGCAAAATGATACGCCTGTTCAGCAATACACAGGAGCTGGTAGTTCATTCCTGCTGATCACCCTGATGCTCAGGAGGCAGAGGCAGGAGGATCAGGAATTCAAGGTCATTTTAGGCTACACAGCAAGTTCCAGGCCACCCTGGGCTACACGAAACCCTGCCTTGCCCACGCTTGCTTTCAATTGCTGTGATAACACCATGACCAAAAGCAGCTTGCAGAAGGAAGGATTTATTTGGTTTACACATCCTAATCACAGTCCATTACTGGGAAGTCAGGGCAGAGACTCAAGCAGGCGCAGAGGCAGGCGTCAAGGAGGAAGGCTGTTTACTGGCTTGGTCATCCTGCTTTCTTATACAATCCAGGACCATCTGCCCAGGGACTGCACTGCTCACAATGGGCTGGGCGCTCTCATATCAGTCAGTTATGAAGAAATGTTACACAGATACTTGTTCACAGGCCAGTTTGATGTAATTCTTCAATTGAGGGACCTTCCTCCCATGTAACTCTGGTTTGTATCAAGTTAACAAAAACTAACAAGTATATTGTCTCTAAAGGTTAAAAAAAAAAAAAACAGGAACAACAAAACTCTGGCACACACAAATGCCCCTTTTTCTCCATGTGAGACTCACTCACTCTGGGCTTACTACACCGAACAGGACCAAAGCCATTGTGCATTGGTTTGAGAGCATTAATAATAAACTCACCAATAATGTCTCATTAAGGCAGAAATCAATAAAACACTTCCCCTTTGTGTCATTTGACAAGTGAGCCTGGATTTGAACCCTGTACTTTGCTCTCTCTCTGTGTCTTCCATTGTCCCCTGCCTATCTATTTATGAGTCTGCATCTCTGTCTGCAGAACGTTGTCTTGTGAATCTGACCGTTCGTGTTGGTCTGTGTATATCTGAATGTCTGTCCCTAGCAAAGGGCTTTGCTCTTTCTTTTATTGGACATCATAGAAAGCATCATGGGTGGAAGGATTGAGGGATACTTTACAGGAATCTTTAACAGAGTTTTTTACAAACGACCAAGTCACTGACTCCAATTTACCCCAACTGATCCAGGTCACAAACAGTATTATAAACATTGCTGTTTATCAAGCATCATGCTGATACTTATTCAATCAAGTATGCTGTGTTCAACATTTATAGATATTCACTTTATAAGATTGCTTTCAACATACATTTTTTTTCAGCAACTGAGCATCATAACACACATACAGATATGCATGTATTACTCTTGGGTCAGGGGCATGGGAAAGCACATAATATGAGATTACAGCTATGCATTATCTTCGGTTGTAACAGTTGATTATGTGGGAGCTCCAAGGCAAGGAAGGTTGGTTGTTAAATTTGTTACCTTAAGGCAGATTAAACAAGTAGGCTGAGTACACAGTAGGAGAGCAGCCTTAAGTCTCAAGTGACCTCAAGGTGTATTTTAACTTTGACTGTGAGGTCCGATCTCTTAAAATGTAGGAGATTTTAATTTATCTTAATGCATTGCCACACAATCATCTTAGCCCTTTGTGCTGAGTGCGGCATATGTCATAGGCTGAGTAGCTTCTCCAAGACATTTTCTTCTACAGTCCAGAGGCTAGGATCCAAGTTCAAGTTTGCCTGGTAAGGACTCTCTCCTAATTGTGTCTGCTTCCAAAATCTTCTTGGTTGCTCTCTCTGAATGGGGTGAATTTTATACCCCATCATCACTTAGGAAGACTACAATCCCTTTATATCTCCCTCAGAATCTCACCTCGAATACATCAGCTCTCAAAGGCTGCCCCTTAGACAAGCACGGACAGGTTAGGGTGTCAGTGTGATCCTGTGCCAAACAGTGTGAGCATTCGGTTGACAGATCCTATCCTCCTCTTTACAGGAGAGAACATGGAGGTATAGAGGTTGGGTGGCTGGTGTGAGGTCCTGTGACCTCATTACTTACCCTAAATTCCATTTTTTCTTTACAGACCAAGGGCACAGGGCACGTAGGCAGAGGCAACTACATTTGCACCATGGCCAATGAAGACCTGCTCCTCAGACTCACACCAGAGAAGCAGCAGTGAAGGCCATAGCTCTGAGGAGGCCTATTGAGAAGCACCACTGCCTACTGTGGGACTGCTGTCTTGATGGCTCTACAGCATGAGTCTGGGCCATGAACAGGCCACTCACTGTGTGTTTTCAATGGTTTTCATTATTAATGGGAACTTCCACATAGTTGCATTAGGTACTAAGGGACCCCCCTCCCCAAAGTGCATTTTGGGTTTCTCAGAGCCTGATGCTCTCAGGAGAAGGCATAGGTCCAAAGTGGAGGATAACAGCATCCTGGCTGCTGGAGGGACCATGAGGTGCACGTTTCCAGTGTGGGGTGACCTTCTCTGCAGCCCTCTTCCCTTAGTTACAGTGGTTACTTCATCCTGAGATGTGCTGATGAAATGGCAGACTTTGAGGTCGTCCTGTGATGCCGAGGGCAGATGGTGGACAGTAGGGAGGATGACAGGCTGGTCAGTCCACTACTGTGATAACCCCAGGGCCTTTGAAGATGATGGTTACTGAGCTGAGGGTCAGATTTCAGGTCTCTTTCGGCCTGTGCTGCAGGACAGATAAAAGCACTGACCTTGTGCTTGTGGGACGCAGTGACCTTGGAGATGGGGACAGGGACAAATAATATCCTTAGTATCTTCATCCTTCCCTTAGTCACTAGAAATGATACATATCATGGCTTTTGAGCATCTGTAGGACATGCCCTGAGAGAAGAACAAGGGCCCATCCATTTTGGACTTGTTTGGAGTACTAGGTGGGTGGGAATTGGTGTAACATCCTCAGCTGGGCTCCTCTGTGGAATCTCTACTCTGACTTCTGTCACTCAAGGGCAAGTGGGCAGTTTGCGGGAAAGAAACAAAGTGTTAAAATCCATTGGCACAAGGAAAGAGCTCTGTTCACAGGAGAACAATATGCCCTGCAGCTGAGGAAAAGCTGTAGAGCAGGGGCTGGAATCAAAGTTAAGACTACCCAGGTCTCCTGAATGGGATCCGCCCTGTAGCTCATATAAGGTCACCCATGTGCCCTCATGGTGGACTGCACATGCACCTGGGTCTCTGGACCACACTCTGAAGGCCATGTAGTGAAGTCTAAGTGACGCGGATACCATTTCATCTTCTCTAAGTGATCTGTAATTCCAAGTGAGAGGACTGCAATCAGGAGGGTAATTGGCATGTTGGAGGAACTCTCTGGTATCAGATGCTTGGCCAGCATGCTTTCATGTGGCTTCAGTGTCACTCAGCATATACTTAGGAGCAATTAATCAGCAACTAATCGCTGCTCACCACGCCACATGCAGAGGTAATTATCTGTTTAAGTTCTCCAGCTGGTCACTGCAGATGCCACTGCCAGAGTCTGGGCACAGACAGGCTTACTGAGGTGGGGACCAGAAGAGCAACAAGAGGAATTGGGGAGAAGACTCATGGTTCCTTCCATGTGCACCAAGCATTGATAAGCCTGGGGTGCCCTGCAGCACCCAAGGCTGTACTGAGGGCCTCCCTACCGGGCCATTCCACGGCATAAGAGAAAGAATTAGCTTAGTGAAATCCTGGGGACCCAGCACCCACCACTCCTCATGTAGCCTATAGGCTTCACCCTTCTCCTTCCCATAGACTGTCCGAGTTCCCAGGAGGCTCGCCTGCCCCTGCTGGCCTCTAATGTTGAGTGGAACCCTGGGTAGCCCAGCTTAGGCACAAACTGCATTATTTTGGAACCAAAGTCTCCTGGGACACTAATGTCCCCACTGTAGTGGCCTCTGAGTCACCAGGTCCAGGAGCCAGACTTCCCCTTGGTCCCTCTTGGGTGTGTTTATAACCCTACAATTTCCAAGATGCTCCTTTTCATTTCCTCCAGGAGAAAACACAGCACATGGGTTCTAGATCTCCCATCCAGGGAGCCTTTGGAGCAGAACATGGCCTGTGTCCTAGGCAGGGTGTGCCTGTGATTGGCTGGGGGGAGGGGCAGGGCCTTTAAAGTCACTAGCTGTGGTTTGGATATGTTGGGAGCTTTGTCCCCAGCATAGTAATGCATCAGTCTATAGACCTTTAAATGGTGGGCCTGAGTAGGTCATTTCCCCTTATGTCATTGTGGCCACGGCTGTCTGTCCAGGTAATGTAGAAATAAGTAAGAAACACCACAAAGGGACAAACGGCAAATAACTCTGTGGCCCTTACCTGGTACCCACCGAAAACATGTTTTCAGCAGCTTTGTCACAGGACATGAGGCTGGACCACAAGGCTACAGCACTACAGAGTAGGGAATTCTTATGACTAAACCTAGCTCCAGCTGGTGAGGCTCAATAATAAATGCTTATACTAAATGATAAACAAAGACGAGGGGAAAGGATTTTGATGGAAAAATCTTAACCCATGTAAAGACTCCAGGAAGTCCCTGGAGTCAACTCTAGTGTCAGACAACCCATTAGCACACTCCTATAGGCTGACAGGTGACTTAGAAGTCACTCTTTATAGGTTTAACACTAGCTTGCTGGTGATAACACCTTTAATGTGTGGGGTAGTGCAACAGTTGCCTAGGTTACAATGCAAAAACCTGAAGGTAATTTTGCTAAAACAGACTCTGCTGGAGCATATAGGGATCTGATGGGCAACTAACAGAGATTTAAGAAGGCAGGGAGCCTGTCTCCATATTGTCTGAATCCCCCCCACAAATAGACACTTGGGTCATTGAGAACTAAGCTAACGCAACATGGCAGGCCTAACTTGGCCTGTTGGTGTTTCTTCTGCTTCACTCTGTGCTTCCTCAGCAGCTCAAACACCTAGAGTCCTCTGGCCTCATCATAAGGCCCAAACCAAACCATGAGGCAAAGACAGTAATTTCTTCGGAAGCTCCTGAGAAGAGCCGGTGGCCTGCTAGGCTAGCAGGTCAAGGCTGGGATGTTGTATAAAAAAAGTGTCTCTTTTGGATAGGTGTCTGTGTCTAACAGGGATTTCCAGATCAGCCGATGAATAAAAGTCCTGCTGCTTTTGTTATGTGAGCAGCCTACCTCTTTGATGATCACTGGCTCCTTCCTGCTTGCTAGTGTCCTGGTAAAGCAGGCTTCCCTGTCCTGTTGGTAACGTTTCTTGCTCTCATGTATGTTTTTTTTTTTCCATTCCATGACACCTATTATATGGTATCATTTCATTGTGATCCTGCTAACTGATTCTTCACACACACAAGGGGACCATGGCCATGCCTTATCGTATGTTCTTGGGACATAAGACTCTCAGATGTGCAGTCCTGGAGCCCACTGGAGGCAATGGGCATCGTAACCCTTCCTGACCATCACTGGTAAGCCCCTGGTGTTCCTGAGCTCAGCTGGAAGGTGGAAGACCAGAGGCCAGGACAGCTCCTCTGAGCATGAGGCTAACTGGGGCCTCAGTGGGGCATCCTGGGCTGGTCTCAGTGGGGCATCCTGGGCTGGTCTCAGTGGGGCATCCTGGGCTGGTTAGTGTCTGAGGAACCCCAGTATCTGCATCTGTTCCCAAAGCTTTCTTTGTGTGTGTGTGGGGGGGGGGCGTCTGGTGAGGCCACTGGGGACAGAGGAAAAGTATTCCTCTAATGATAATCTTAGGCTGGGACTTCCCAGCTCCATACTTTGTGTAGGAGGTCAGTGCTCATTTTCTTTGCCCATCAAGAATGAGAGCAGGGCTTCATCCCAGGCCTCAGTGGCACCATTGCTTCACACCTATCTTACTGCCACAGAACAGTCACGTGACTATTGGAAACCTGAGGCAGCCCTTGTGGAGCAGATACCCTGGGCCTATCATCTCTGAAGGATGTGGTCACCTATTTTCTTCATGGTGTGGCCTGAATCTCTGAGTATTCTGTCTCCCTGCAGTTGCACAACAGACCCCTGAGCCTGCCCCGCAAAGCATTACCTCTTGCCTGCATTCAGCTGGTGTGACTGGCCTGATTGATAGGACTCCTGCTGGCTGACTGCAGGCCGGTGGGAGTCAGTCTCTCTTAGTTGTCTCAGCACCTGTCCCTCCATAGGTGGCTTCTAGTGCAGTGGGTGGACTCCTTGGGGTCCTTCTCTCTAGTGTCACAAGGTAGCGAGCAGGAACCAGAGCTTTTCAAGCCTCCAGCTCGATCCTGAACCAGCATCCCTTCTGTGGGCTTTATTGACTGGGATCTGGCCAAAGGTATGAGTGAGTGAATGTGTTCTCTTGTCTCAGGATGGCCAGGAGATCAGATGCACCTCCCAGGAGCCTCCTTTTCTTACCCCATCTCTCCTGGCCCAAGCCAGTGGCACCCCATCTGTCTCTCATCCTCTACATCCTGGAGACTGAATGTTTGTACTCAGCTGGAGTCAGGCAGACCAGGATTGGGGGACGCCCCTGAACTCAACACCTTTGGGCAAATCTTTTTGTCTCCCTGAGCCTTTGTAGATGCACAGTGGTCTATTTTTATTTCCTGGGGTTTTCTGCAAGATAGATGGTCACAGTACATATATGTCTAACAATATACACAGTGTAGGGACACACAGGAAGTGCCTGCATTGGGACATGGGGCTTTTCTGACAAATATACTATTCTCTTTGGCATCTGGGGTATCTCAGCCATGCCAGAGATCTTAAGCAAGCCCTTTGACCATGGGCCTATGGCCATCCTTCCTACCTAAGCCTCCAGCCACTGGCCCATGTCCTGGAGCAAAGCAAACACTGTACTGCCGTGGAAGGGCCAGGGCCAGTGCCCACCAGCTGTTAACACATGAAGGGAGTGTTCACAAGTGTGTGTCAGCTCAAATGGAGTGAATTCAAACGGTGTTTACCTTACTGAGGCCAATCTAAATCTCTCCCTCGAACTCATTCCCCAGGGCAGAAGGGACAGATGTTTATGTAAAGAAGACAGCTGATGGAGCATTCTCTCCTCTTTGCTCTATCTCGCACAGCTCCAGTATCCCATTGTGAATGGCAAGGGATTGGACAGACGTTTGTAACCTCTGGAAGGTGCTGAAGGTGCCCCAGACCTGCTCTCCTTCCTCAATAGGATTTTTGTCCTAAGCCAGCTTCATGGCCGTGTATGCGAAGCCAGGAGTTATTGAGAGTGAAGCCTGAGGTGCCTGGGGTGCAGAGGGAGTGAAGCCCCCCAGCCTTAGCCAGCTCTGGCTGCCTTCCGTTGTACCCTTAGTGAGGCATGAAAATTCTCAGGTTTATTTTTTTAAATTTGTTTGCATATGAAATGGTGCTAAATACATCAAACCCTAACAAAAGCCCTAAGAAATAGGAGACAATATATGCAAATTGCATTTACTCCCTGACCTCAATAAATGCCTGTTATTACTGCCCTGCAGAACACAATCCTTTGTAAGAGGTAGGATGCAATAAGGTGCTATTGTTATTTTTATTTATTTTTCCACATCATTTAGAGGTGGCCAAACACTCTTCTGAAAGCCTTGTTATATAAAACATCACAGCAATGAATGGAAGTTTAGAGAGAGACTATTTCACAGGCCCAGGCCCTCTTCCTCTCCTTTCCCTGTGTTCGGAGTAGTGCAGGTCTCTTGAAACTACCCATCCTGGCTGGCTCACACACCCAAAGCCCCTAAGTCAGGCTATGTATGGCTTCTCCTAGCCACCCAGTCGTTAGCTGGGTTGGGAGTTAATTTTTCTCTTTATTCTTGAAGAGTTAGGTGTCCCTCTGAGCTCTTAGCTTTTAGCAACAAGAAGCAGTATTGTGGGAGCAACTTTCCCAGTCAAGGCCATCCCTGCCAGCCCTCTGCTCTGATAAGCCAGGCTTTATCCCCCGATGTTTTCTTATAAATCCCTGGAGCAGCCTTAGTTCAGGAGACCCGAGCTTCTGTGCCCAGTTGAGCTTTTAGCTCAGCAGAGATGTTCAATGCTCATGTGGCAGTCCAGACTCAGGTCTCTCATCTGTTCATGGCCCCTGTGGCTTCAACAGTATATGGGTGAAGAAAGGGAAGGAAATGCTTGCTTCCTAACCGCCTGGTCATTCAATTTCCCTGGTCAGTACTCTCCTGTGGCCACATCTCCTCATTAGGAACTCTTGAGAAATGCTCTCCCAGGGGATCATGGGAGTCTGATTGATGGCACAGAGCTGCAATCTGGTGAACGATGAGCAATGTTCACTATGGGCAGAGAACATTCTTCCCATTCCACAGCTAGGGAGACAGGGCTAGGGAAAGTGACGCAGCGGGACTGTAAGTCTTGACCACTGTGGGCAGGAGAGGCATGTCCAGGGCACACAGAGACTATCAACCATGGAAGACAAAGTCCTCTGACAGATATGGAGCAACTAATTATTTCAGTGACAGAGTAAGGCCTTAGAAGCTTGCCCACCCCCAGGAGAAAACATCACAATCCTCAGAGAGGCAGATGCTTACAGCAGATGACGTCAAATGTTGGGGAGCAAGTACAGTCCCCATGCTTCTCTTGGGCTCTGAGGTCCAGCAGTGTGAAGGCTTATCTGGCTCCAGCACTGAAGATTAATGATTCCAGTTCAGAGCTGCCCACAAGGACACCACCGACGGCTGCTCACTGAAGCACAGTCTAACTCTGAAAGCAGTAATGATGGCATTGCCCATCCTTCTGCAGGAGGGTGCTGAGCAAGTAAGCTGTGGTTAAGCCAGATGACAGAGTGGAAGTCCTAATCAAAGTAACAGGGAGCACCGTGAATCACACAGATAAATATCAGAACATGACACAGACCTTGAGGATAAGCTAGCTTCATGGAAACAAAGAATGCAGACTTCCATCCACAGCAACCGGGACACCATGACATCCTAACGACAAATAAGAAGTGGGGAGACAGGGGTCAGCAATTTTGTTTTGATCCATGACAGAGAGGATACAAGACAACCATAACCCAAGATTACAGACAGGCAGGTGGGTGGGTGCAGGTTGTCACTGTGACCCAAGGGCAGAAACCATGGGGGACAAGTGCTGAGTCAGAAATCCTGGCCTGTGATATCAATGTGAGCATCTTAGGATGGAAGCCTGGGGTGGTGGGCCTCTACTATGAGGAGGGGCTATCCCCTCTAAACTGGGACCAAGATGTCTGCTGAAGCATAGGTATAAAATATGGGGTAGAACCAGCTCAGCCCTTGGGAAACATCTGGGGACTTTCTTTGAGGATCCAGAAAGAGTTGGAGGGAAATTGAGGTTCACAGGCTGAGAGGGATGAGCAGGACCTGTGAACAAAGGGGAGGACCCCAACTCTTAGAGGAGTTATGCATTTTTGATCTGGTTTGTCATTTAAGTGTGAAAATCACCATATTGAGTGTGTGGATCTATGCAGAGGAAGATGCACAGGACTTGGGTTAGGAACTCAAGACACCAACATACTCTTTGTAGTTGAATTGACAGAATCCCTTGCTTTAATGAAAAGGGTGCAGCAAGAGGTTGGGGATCCCTCAAGGATGTCCAGTGTATTGCCGAACAAGACAGGGGCCAGGTCCCCTGAAACTACCTACTGCAAAGTCCTCCTCTCACTTTGCTTCCTCTCCAAAAAGATCTAATGGAACAGTATGGGGAGGAGGAACATGCAGACAGGGATGGTAAACAACATTGCATTTTGATAGGGTTGCATTCGTTTGCAACAATGGGGATGACTTGGGGGCCATTGTGCTAATGATGTAGAAGATTGTGTATCATTTGAAACATAAGCAAGGCTATTTATAGTTTGTCTCAGAAGCCTCTCCAGAGAGGTGGTCCTCTCCCATAGTCAACTTCTGAGTGATCTGTCAGAAAAAGAAAGGTAAAGTTCCTTGACCACCAAACAGCAACAGAAAAAGGAGAAGGAGAAGAAGGAGGAGGAGGAGGAGAAGGATGAGGAGGAGAAGGAGGAGAAAGAGGAGGAGGAGAAGGAAGAGGAGAAGGAGGAGGAGGAGAAGGAGGAGAAAGATGAAGAGGAAATGGAAGCCTATACACACTGCTGGTGGAATGCAGAATGGCATAGTCACTTTGGAAAGTGGTTAACAACTTCAGAGAAAGTTAAACACATCCTTGTGACAACCCAGTGATTCCACTCAAAGGGCTCTGTCTAGAGAAATTAACATGTATCCACACAGACAAAGCTGTATACTGAAATCTTTGTAGCATCACTGTTACTAAATTCCTTACAGAACAGACAATCTGCATGTCCATCAATTGAAATGAATAAAGTTTGGGGAGCCATACAACAGAGCACAGTTTAGCAATACAGAAGACTGGAATACCCATAGCTGCCCAACGTCCCAGATGCTATAGGTAATGGTGGACAAAGGGAGGGAAGAATCCTGATACTAAAGACTACCTTGTGGGTTTCCATTCCATGGCACATCCAGAAAAGGCACATTTATCAAGAAAGAAAATGCTCAGTGGGTTCCTGGGGCTGAGGGTGCCCCCTGAGATGAACTGTGGCTGGGTGAGAGGGAGCTTTGGGGGTGAAGTGTTCTGAACATGGTTTGTGGTGATGGTGGTCTGAAGCTCTACGTTCACTAAAGGAAGCTGCACTGCACCCATACAACAGCGAATTTCAGGTCCAGATGGTATGCCAGGAAAGCTGTTTAGGCAGCACAGTGGCTTCTCCATGAGGCAGATTAAGGAGCCCTCTGACTTTAAGTCCTCTGCCATGACCTTCCCTCTGGACAGCATTCCACCACCCAAGCGGTGTCAGACAGTCCTGGGAGTTCTGTAACCCCTGTCTGCCAGAGTGTTTGCTCTTTGTCCTCACACAGACATACTTTTCTCACGACCTCTTGCCTTCTAGGAGGCCAGTGATAGCCACCAGACTCCAGAATCTCTGACCACTAAGGCTTCAAACACTGCACCCTCCTCGAGTGACCTAAGGACCAGTCCAGCTTGGCTGATGGTCCACTCATCTACTTATCTCCATTGTGCTCTTTGATCTTGTTGTTGATGGAGGCACCTTCCAAGTGGCAGGTTGCGATGCATGCAATGGCATTCTACCACACTGCCTAGACCAATGTGGCTCCCTGTGACTGAAGGTCATCAGCAAGTGCAGGGGTTCTTTAGGCCCTATCCTGGTCTGTCCAACCTGAGGTGCTCAGAACAACTGCTGGTTGTGACCCATTATCCCCTGTCCTCGGGTTCTTCTTCCTGGTGTGATAGGAGACCTGGAGCCAAAATGGTGACTCCTCCAGAGACACTGGTTCCCCAGCATTTGTGAGTACCACAGTGTTGTTCATAGATAGGTCCCACTGCTGGGGGGCAGGGGGTCTGCACTGACTGGAAGTCTCAAAGATACTATTATACACAGACATCTGCAAGGGAGGTACAAATGTGGCCAGCAGACTTTGGAAGCTGCCATGGTTCCCAGCCAGAGTGAGTCCAGCCTCACTTGGGACAGACTGTTCCCATAGAGTGTTCCCACAGTGCCCTGGAGCTGTCTGCTCTGAAGCAGGTGTCCTGGGATGGAGTGTTCCCATAGAGTGTTCCCACAGTGCCCTGGAGCTGTCTGCTCTGAAGCAGGGATCACACGGCTCAGTAAGGTTGTCCCCATGGTATGGAAGCTCATCGTGAACCTTCATTCTGAGACTTTGGAAGAACACAATGACATTTTTTTCTTTTGTTTTTAGATATTACAGACTCATTTAAGGTAGACTTCACAGGAGCCAAGTTCACCCGCCCCCTAGGGACTGTTCTTGACCACTCAACATATTTAAATCGAGTTTTCAAACCTTGCAGTTATGGTTTGTTTCCCTTTGACTGTAACATACCCTGCAGAAGCAGCCTCTGTGGAATACAGATTCAGAGACAGGCTTTTGAAGCCAGAGACACAGCTCAGTCTAGACGGTGGGGTATTTTGACAGAAAAGCATTAATGTGAAGTGTACATGCTGGGAGTTCACTCATTTTTCCTTCTTAAGCACATTTTAGAGAAAGTCACCTGGCCAGGAGAACTTACAATTCAGGCTTACCCGGAGCAGTGTCTATTAGTCAATGGGCCACTGTCTATCCACTTGCATGGTTAGTTGGGCCTCCGATGGTGTCCTGACTGGACACGACTACCTGCTGCTGGTAGAAGTATCAGTCACTCATCCCTGGCTTCAGGCCAACTGATCCTCAGCTGGTGACACCAGTGAGGGGACCTCACACTGACACACTTCTCTGGCGTCCCTGTTGAGAGTACTGACATTACTGACATCCTAGCACCTGAACACGGTTCAGTAATGCCTGGTGGTGCTTTCATTTCCTCCTGAAATGGGCTGTTAGTCAGGCCTAAGGATGCTGCTGCAGAAGCTGCTCCCTCTAAGGAAGAGTCGCATTCCACAGACCACAGTTCAGGCACTGATGTGAACCAATCACCTTCACAGGCCACAGTTCAGGCACTGATGTGAACCAATCACCTCCACAGACCACAGTTCAGGCACTGATGTGAACCAATCACCTTCACAGACCACAGTTCAGGCACTGACGTGAACCAATCATCTTCATTTTCAAAGCAATAACTTGGTTGAGGCTAGCAGATTTCCATTCATTCATGGTAGAGTGAGAAAAACGGATTTGATGCAACATTTCATCAGAACTTTTAAAATCACAAATTTAAATATATAAAAATATGTGCCTTGACCCAGGAAAGCTTGATATCTAGACACTCAAATCTGCAAAGAGAAAATTCCCTTTTGCTTCAGATAAAGAGTCTTTGGTTTAGTTAGGGCATCATCCAGAAAGGCAGCCTCAATGGAACAAAGTATGCTTTGAGGGTGAGTATGGTGCTCAAGCATTGGGCCTGGAGTTGAGGAATTTTAGAAAAATGCAGAGAAACGACTGGAAGCTGCCAAGGCTCCTCCCTTGGTGAATGTCTCAGTCAACCGCCATGATATGGCTTCTTTTATTCCATGTTATCATCGGCTCTAAAGTGTGATGCTGCAGATTTGGATGATGTGAAGAGATGCCATGGCTGCTTCCAGGTGAGAAGGTGCACACTCCCCACTGAAGGAAAGAAAGTTTTCATGTGCTGGTGGTGCAGAGACCTATGGTACGTTGTCAAAGCTTTTCTCTCCCTGTGCCCACATTACAGATTAAACCTCTTAGATATGCACAGGAGAAAACACCAGATACAGAAAGTTCAGTAGCACTGGAGGCCCAGGCTCTGGAATCTTAGAACATGCACAAATGGGGTTGTGTCCTGATGGATCTGCTGGGCTGTTCAGGATGCTCAGGACCCTCCACAGAAGGACCGGAGGCCTGTCTAGTCACTGGAATTAGTGATCCACATCCGTGGTGTTTTCTTTCTTATAAACAACTGTGCTGGAAGTGAGGGTGGTGGGCTTCAGCTGCTCACTGCGCCTTAACTCCTGGTCCCTGAGCTGGCCCACAAGATCCTGCCTAGTCTGGCCAGTTTCCTAGCCACCCGAAACTCTTGGTAGGTAATTAAAAACACTGCCACGAGACTAGCAAAGTTGATCGGGGGCAAAGGTGCTTGCCACTAAGCCTGACAACCTGAGTTCCATGTCCAGAACCCTCATGCTGGAAGGAGAGAATCAACTCCTGAAAGTTGTTCTCTGAATTCCATAATTGGCTGTGGCATTCATGGGTAGGCACACACAAACACATAAAAAGAAAGAACTACTGCCATGACACTGGTTCTGTACACCCCTCATTTCTGTCCTCATCTGGCCACTCACAGGCATCTTGTCACAAAGCAGGCTTCCTCCACTGCCCAGAGTTTGTTTCACTAAAGTTAACGAGCCCAATTATAATCAAAAGTGGTAGGCTGAGCCGAAGTCTGCATTTCACGCTGCTGCTACTTGTAACGAAGGCGTTTATGCCTAGGCAGAATGGCCAACCACGGGCTTTTTGACAGTCAGTTAAGGCTTTTAGAACAAGTAGCTTCCACGCTGGCAAAAGCATGTTTAAAAGCCAGACAATCATGATAATGGGATGCATGCTCACATTCCAGAACATCCCCAGGAGTGAACAGAAAAATATCTTTTCTTTAGTGGAGAACAAGTTCAGGTATTTAAATCAAGTAGAAGTCACCTGGATGTCTGGGCACAGGGAACTGCAGGGATGAGGGCCTCTCTGCAGGAGACTCTTGGCTGTATCCTTCTGGCACACACTTTCAGTTTGAAAGTCTCATTGATAGGAGACTCAAGGGCTGAAGGCCTGCTACTTCCAGTGCTCAGGTACTCTGAAGAAAGGTTCTGTTACAGCTAGGCAACAAATAGGCACTTTGTTTCATCCACAGCTGTCTCGAGATATTGGTAACCTAGCCCAGGCTACAGAGGTGCAATGGAGGTCTCTGCAGGACTAAGAAGCATGGCCAAGGTCAAGTTTATGCTACTATTCAACAACAGGCTAGGGGCAGGGATGTCAGAAGTTTCAGAGAGCCGTCAGTCATGATGAGTCCCCAGCTGGCTGCCATGAGCCTTTAGTCATGATGAACCAGAGGATGGTGTTTTCCCATCTCAGTGCCTCTAAGAAAGGACGACCAGGCCTGACAGGTAAGGACTGGGGAATCAGTGACCCTAAGGACAGGTCCATCTGGTGGGTGGCAAGAATTCTGGCAGAGGAAGGAGCAGTGGGGTGAGTGGTCAAAAGACGTCAGACAGAGAAGGAGAGGGACTAAAAGGGATCTCCTTGAAGGTAGGAGCTGGGCAGTAGAGGCCCTGGGGTTAGAGCAGGGCCTGGTGGACATTCCAGGACCATAGGAAGCACAGGCTCAGGGAGCCTGCTTCTATGTGGGCAGCTGTGGGAGCATGGCAGGAGGAAGGGGCTTGATCCTGGGGCAACGAGTGAGGCTTCTTCACAAGCTGAGCCGCTGTGCCACAGAGCCTCTAGTGACAGGTGTCTCAGAGACCCAGGAGCCACAGCTCAGCCAAGAGCCTGGAAGCCTCCAGCCCGTGCCTGGATTCCAGGGCTTTGGAAGAACAGTAGGACCTCAGTGGGACTTGGGCCTCCAGGGTTTCAGAGAAAGTGACAACATCAGGTACATGAAGGGTAAATAGGGGCTTCCCATCGATGTGGCCATGAAGTGCACACACAGAAGTATGCACAATGCACATGTGGGTATGTATGCATGAACCACTAGCATCGATGCATGTGTGTTTATCAGCACGCATGCTTGTCATTATTCACATGCATGTCTGTGTACATGTATATATATGTTAGAGCTAAACTGGGACGGACTGCCTGTCACTCTCTGCAGGCAGCTCTGGGTGGGTAAAGCCTGGGTGAAGGATGCTGAGCTGTAACGGGCTGCTGAGTCTGTCTCTAGTGCCCAGTCTCTGCCTTGAGATTGGCTTTGAATGAGTCTGGTTAAGATCTTCCCAATTTGATTAAATCCCTAAAACAATCTCAAAACAAAGAAACAATTTTTTTTGTTTCCTTGTGGAGGCTGGAGGTGGTCACAGGGCTTCACTTAGCAGCATAAGGGTTACTTGGGACCCTTATAGAACAGGGTTTTGGGTGTTCACAGACAAATACAATTTGAAATAAAATCTGAGTTACAGGAGGAGTGGGGTCTACCACTGCTTGTTCCTAGGAAACGTGTGTCATATCAGGGCTTCTTAATTTTTTTTTTTCTGCTTGTGACCTCTTTTCTTTTGAACACAACCCCAGGTACACAGAACACAAAATAGATACACAAAGAAAACATCTACTGATAATAAATCATAAAGAAATTTATTTTAAAATAACTCTTTTGTATAGATACAATTTTACCATTTATTAAAGATGAAAGGAAATTTGCATACTAATGAGATAGATATATTTGCATACTAATGAGATGATTTGCTTATTTTTGCATAGAGAATTAAATCTTGTCTGAAGATTTAATACCTTGGGACACAGAACAACTTCAACATTTTTCCTTTTCCCTTTTTTTAAAAATTAATTTGGTTCTTTAACAATTTCATATATGTATGTGAATCATGTTGATTATTTTCTACTTCCAGTCTCTCTTATCTCCCTCCCATCCTTACCAACATCCCTTCCCTCCAGTCCTTACCAATCCATTTCCCAGACTCAAGACTTTGGGTTTGGTTTTGTGACTCATTTAGTACCAGGACGCCTCTGTGTGACCATCGGGGTCATCAGTGTGTACACAGTTGAAGGCCATGACTCTACTGCTCCTTGAATCTATTAGTAGGAAATAGTTCAGCTCACTGGGCCCCTGGGCCTTCCTCTACCCACGCTGACTGTTGACTGGCCCATTCTTGTGCAGTCCCGGTGCGGGTATTCACTGCTGCTGTGAGGTCCTGATGATAATGGCTGTGTCTTGCCCGGAAGATGGCATTTCACAGCCCTTTGCCTATCTTACAGGCTTTCTGCCCCCTATTAGTGAAGTTGATCAATATTTTGACTTTATAATTGTCACTGCTCAGACTAGCAGCGCATCACATGAGTAAATAGTACAAAATGGCAGAAGCACATTCAGGGCCATTTCAGAAACTGTTGGAAATTCTGTCCTAATCTCAAGCCAAAATTTATTGTACATTTTTTTTATTCAACTCAAGTCAGCCATGTCAAACTTTCTGATATAATTGGATCTGAACATGTACTGAGGCAAAGCTATGTTGAGGAACGACGGTGGGAACATATTGTCTTTGTTTTCTGTAATTAAGCCATTAATTCCACAAGAGCAGAGAACTTTGTATGTACAATAAAAACACTGTAAATAATACGCACCATCTTATTGAATTGAATCTCAGGCCTGAGCTTTTGGCTGCACCCGTTAGTGGGTCCTGACTTAATGGTACGTGCAGTGTGAGGTATGCACGTTGCGTGTCAAGAACCAAAGCTACAGAAGTCAGATGGCACGAGGAAGGGCGAGCATTGCCAGGCACCTCAGATAGACTTTGAATTAATTTTTGGTTATTGTGCGTTCACGAACTTTTTACTGTTACCAACTGTGCTGCTTCAGCATTTAATCACATGATTCCATATGGGTCCGGGACCCATAGTTTAAGATGCTCAGGCCTGCAGCTTCTTGCTCCCTCATGCCACAGCATCTCTTGAAGGAGCTGATTTTAACATTAAGAAAACGGACAGACACCCACTTCCTTATTCCCAGTTCCCTGTGTGGAACTGGGAACTACACTAGGGGCCCAGAGCACAGTTCTGTATGAAAGTTGCTATTTTTCAGACCCCAAGTCTAGTCTCACAGAAGGCCAAGAGAGTACAGAGGTCCTCAAGGGCAAGGTGAGGGAGAAGGGACACTGCATGTGCCTGAGTTCTCAAATACATGGCTCCTGGAGCCCAGCACAGCCCCTTGCCCCAGCAGCCTGGGCTCACAGCAATGTACTCAGCAGGCTTGGTGCTGGGCTTAATGTGTGTTCTAGGTTGCTGCATGCATACAGAAGGTCTCCTTGGGACACTATGGGGCTGGAGCAGCCAGTGATTCCAGGAGTCCCTCTACTGCATCTTGAGCGCTGAGACCCTGTCAAGTGTCCTTTTGGCCTTGGAGCCAGGTCTCCACTGTTCCCAGGGAGCTCTTCCTTGGGGAAGAGCCACTGGTGCTTTGTTGTGCCTCTTCCCGACTTTTTTCTTTTTAAAAAACAGATAGCTGGGAACCAGGACAAGGGGTACCTATTCAGGTTCCCATCACAGTCTCCTCAGGGTAACACCTGTTTCTTAAATTAATATTTGACTTTAAAACAATAATGGCTAGTGTGATGTGTCCTAAGTTTCTATGAGAAACATTTGGATTTTTTGAGGAAGTCCTGGGGGCTGCAGTGCACAGAGAGGGTCTCCTCTACAAATGGCATCCAATAAGCTCCACATCCATGCCCTCCCTTCATGTTGTAGGCAGCTGTGGTTGTTTGAATAGGAATGGTCCCATAGGTTCATATATTTGAATGTTTGGTCATTAGGGACTACTTGACAGGGATTAGGAGGTGTGGCCTTGTTGGAGTTTGTGTGGCCCTGCTGAAAGCAGTGTGTCACTGAGGGTGGACTTTGGTACAGAAATTGTTACCAGGGACTGAGATATTGCTGTAATAGGCCTGACCATGCTGTTGTTTGGAGTAATATGGAACACTTTTAGAATTTGGACTAGGAAAGCAATTGGACACTTTAAATGGGTCTTTCTTAATAGATCATCCTAGTAGGAGCATGGGAGACAGTGGTGCAGAGGGTGATTTGAACTGTGGGGGCCTAGCTCAAGAAGTTTCAGAGGGGGAGAATATTAGTATGTGGCCTAGAGACCATTCTTGTCATGCTTTGGCAAAGAATGTGGCTGCTTTTTGCCCTTGTCCAAAAAGTTGGCCCAAGGCTAAATTGAGGAGTTTTGGATTAATGGTGTTGGCCGAGGAGATTTTTGACAGTCTAGTATTGATTGTGTTACTTATTTATTAGTGTATAGTCTTATGCAGATTTAAAATGAAAAGGAGCAAGTTGAACAAGGAAAAATATAAGACGTACAGTTTGAGGAGAAAAGGGGCACCTGGAAATCCTGTACTCAAGGAGAAAAACAGATGAAAGAAAAGCCTGCTGCTAAGTGGAATAAAGGGGGTGGTGACCTCAGGGCAGGACCCCACCAGATAAACTTCCAACTTGTAAAAAGGAATTAAAGAAAAGCTTAGGGTGGGGGGCATGGTGGTACATGCCTTTAATCCCAGCACTTGGTATGCAGAGTCAGACAGATCTCTGAGTTTGGAGCAGCCTGGTCTATAGATTGAGTTCCAGGACAGCCAACATAGGTAGTGAAGGAAAACATGAACAACAGAAACCTGGTGAAAAATGTATTTGAATGAGGGGGGGGGCATGTTCTGGCCTCAGCAAGCAAAAGAACTCAGCAGCTTCAGCCATGTGGTTCTGGCTTTAGAGTAAAGGATAGAAGAAAGGGGTTGTTGGTTCTCCATCTGTAACTATGGAAAGCCTCTGAGGCCAGGCGTGTGTCAGGGGTGTCCCTGCATAGAGGACATTGTGTCAAGCTGTGAAAGTAAAGTTTGGATTTCACTGGATACCCCAAGATGTTGGCAATACCAGAACTGTGGGATACCTGCCAAGGAGAGCTGGGAACAGGGAATGGAATCAGCCCAAGAGAGAGAGTGTGTGTGTGTGTTGCAGTCAACAAGGCTGAAAGGAGATGGAGATATGAAGAGTGCTTTGATATCAGACATGGAGATGCAGTTTGGAGTTTGCCTGGCCAGTTTTAGGTTCTGTTTTGGTCCAGTATTTCCTCTCTATGCTCCCTTTCCTCCCCTTTGGAATGGTAATGTATATTCTGTGCCATTGTATATTGAAAGTATGTGATCTGCTTTTTGAGTTTGATTTTACAGAGGATTACAGTTAAGAGACTGTCATGATTCTCTGAAGAGAGTTGGAACTTTGGACTTTCAAACAGTGTTGAGACTGCTGTAGACAATGGGAACTTTTGAAGTTGGACTAAATGTATTTCTGTATTATGATATGGCTACAAGCCTATATGGGGGCTAGGGAGTAGAAGGTGATTGTTTGAATAGGAATGGCCCCCATAAGGCTCAAATATTTGAATGTTTGGTCAATAGGGAGTGACACTAATTGTCAGGGATTAGGAGGTGTGGCCTTGTTGGTGGAAGTATGTCACTGGGGATGGGATTTGGGGTTTCAGAAGCCCAAGCCAGGCCTAGT
>CABHPQ010165428.1:0-19913 GCA_902168405.1 Peromyscus aztecus | reverse complement strand
TCTCTCTCTCTCTCTCTCTCTCTCTCTCTCTCTCTCTCTCTCTCTCTCTTCCTGCTGCCTGCCAATTGAGATGTAGAACTCTCAGTTACTTCTCCAGCACCATGTCTGCTTGGGTGCCTCCATGCTTCCTGCCATGAGGATAATGGACTAAACCTCTGAATGTAAGCAAACCACAATTAAATTCTTTCATTTATAAGAGTTGTTGTGGTCATGGTGTCTCTTCACAGTGATACAATGCTGGCTAAGGCAGCTGCCTATGTTCACTTTGTCACTTACATGGAGAAAGTATCTGTGATGTCAGCATTGACTGTCAACCTGATAGGTTCTAGGAACACTTGGGAGACTAATTCCTGGACATATATACTAGCTCATTTCCTGTTACTGTGATAAAAGTCATGAGCAAAATCTAACTGTGGGGTAAAGGGTTTTTTTTTTTTTTTTAGGTTATCAGTCATAGTCCATCATCAAGGGAAATCAGGGTAGAAACTCAAGATGAGAATCTGGAATCAGGAACTGAAGCAGAGGCCAGGGAGAAACACTGCTTACTAACTTACTTTCCAAGGCTTGCTCAGCTTGCTTTCTTATACACCCTGGGGCCACTTGCCCAGAGGTGGCACCATCCATGATGGGCTGTGCCCTCCCACACCAATCATTAATCAAAAAATGCCCCCCACAGACTTGCCTGCAGGTCAATCTAACAGAGATAATTCCTCAGCTGAGGTCCCCTCTTCCCAGGTGACTTTAGCTTGTATCAAGTTGACAAAAACTGACCAGCACAACATATCTGTGAGGAGTCATCTAGATCAGATTAATTGAGACAGAAGACTCACTCAGAATGTGGGTGCTGGCACCTCAGACTGAATAGAAAGGAGACATCAGCTGAGTACCTGACTGCATCACTCCCTGATTCCTGACTGCGATCACAATGTGACTGGCTGCCTCATTCTTCTGTTCCCATGAATTCCTCACCATGCTGGGCTATGCCCTCCAACTGGAGCCCTGTTGAGGAGAATTTAGAAATGTAGACTTAGGAATAATGTGCAGCCTGCCTTATAATTATGCTCCATGTTAGAAAATAAAATAAATATATATATAAAGTAGCTGAGCCCTTAGTATTACATGTGCCTGACACATTCTTTCCAAGGCTCTCTAAGGGCAGTGCAAGTCTTAAAGGCAGCTTTCAACTACTTAGTGAAGTGCACGTGTGTAAGAATGAGTTCTGAATTCCACCCTCGCTTGTGTGGGGACAGTACCACTGTAGCCCCACCATGGTTATTTTGGGAGAACACTGTTTGCCTTTCTGGAATTATATATACAGAGGAGTGGACTTTTGGAAAGGAAGCTAAATAAAGTTCTCATGTCACTCAAGCTGTGTCTTGGGGACATCTAGGAAAAGATCTTTGGTCACACTCATTAAGAGGTGTGATAAGAAATGTGCTATATGAGCTAGAAGATGAGCCATACCAGAGGTGAGGAGACCCAGAATTAGGGACTTTGAGATAGTTTACTCTCATGAGAACATAACTGACTGAGGAGACTCATTAACAATTTTTC
The DNA here is from genome assembly GCA_902168405.1 of Peromyscus aztecus. NCBI lineage: Eukaryota > Metazoa > Chordata > Mammalia > Rodentia > Cricetidae > Peromyscus > Peromyscus aztecus. The sequence continues at coordinate 18,359 of CABHPQ010165428.1, read as the reverse complement.
CTTTATTCTGTTTCCTTATGTATTATCAAGACTCAATATAGTTATAAATACCATAATTGTTTTAATAATTATAACATGTATTTGTAATTATGTATACATAGCCACAAATTGTGCAAAATATTGAGAGTGGTTTATAGCTGCTGGTAGATTTTTTTTTTTTGGCCTATACTCCTCAACTGACAATAGTATTCCCAGCACTGAGATGGTACCTGAGCTTAGCAGGTTATTCAAAATTATTTGGATTGAACAACGATCTCTATCCTGAAGCAGGTGCCTTTCTGTCTACTGCTGATGGCTTATACATGTTACCTGCTCCATGAACCAAAGGCATCTGAGTGGTGACAATACCTTTGTCCATTCCATAGACCTGGGAACAGACAGACACTGACTACATTCAAAATTCTGTTTGCGATGTCTTTAGCTCTTACTGAGTTACCATGGTGTCTTAGTTAGGGTTTCTACTGCTGTGATGAAACACCATGATCAAAAGCAAGTTGGAGAGAAAAGGGTTTATTTGGCTTACCTTTCCAGATCATAGTTTATCATTCGAGGAAGTCAGGACAGGAATTCAAGCAGGGCTGAAACCTAGAGGCAGGAATTGATGCAGAGGCCATGGAGGGGTGTTGCTTATGGGCTTGCTCCCTATGGCTTGCTCAGCCTGCTTTCTTATAGAACCCAGGACCACCAGCCCAGGGATGGCACTACCCACAATGGGCTGAGCCCTCCCCCACTGATCACTAGTTGAGAAAATGCCTTACAGCTGGGCATTTTCTCAACTGAGGCTCCTTCTTCTCTGACGACTCTAGCTTGTGTTAAGTTGACATAAAACCAGCCAGTACCCTTGCCGTGGATGTGACCACAGAATGAGATATAGTTTATGCACAACATCCTCGTATCCTATTGGTCCTTTAGAGGTTGCAGCAAAACCTAGAGACTCAGAAGCTAAGCTGTTCTAATGTCAGATGAGTAAACTGAGGCTTGAGTGTAAGGCTCAGAGTAGCTAGAAATCATGAAAGCTCCAGGGCAGTCCCTGTCTGAGGACTTCTAACTCCCATGATGATCTCACCACACGTTATGTGCCCTCCTCCATGCACTAGCATCTTCTGTTGATAACACACACACACACACACACACACACACACACACACACACACACACACAGTGCTTATCACCCTGTCTAATCTTTCTTCCAGTTTCTGATCACCCCATCTATCTTGATAATTTTTTGATCTAACTTACACAGCCTGAATCCGCAAAATGTGTTTTGCCAGCTGGCAGGACATTATTGAGCTATATATCATGACGGTGACATCGAACCTCACTAGTGAGGGGTGGTTACAGATGGTGGCAGGGCCTTCCTGGAGACCCAGGCCAGGAAAATTAGACCACACTCAGTTTCTTAATGGTTTTTTCTCATTTGGTTTTGAAAATGACAGAATATCAGCCAATATGTTCTATAATTCCAAAGAGTAATAATGCCGAAAGGTTTTGTTTTCTCATTAAAGATGAATGGGGTTGACATTTCAATAGATCACCTCCAATAGGTTCCTGCTCAGATAATTATTAAACATATTTTCCAGTACATGGTAGCCTGGCCTCATCTGCCTGGATTTTAGAGGAGAGAACCATGCCGCTTCCCTGCTTCCCACCACACAGGTGTGGTCAAAAGAGTCTATTACCACCTGGTGTTGAAGGCAGCCATAAAGAGCAGAAAGGTTAAGGCTCTGGAAGTGTCCAGGTAGCCTGCAGTGGCCACCAAGGGACTCCCATTGTGCTCAGCCCTTCCTAGGAAGCCTGCTGGCTTAGACCCCACCCACTCATCCTGTCCCCCAGGCCGTGATTTTCATCCTAACTCCAATCATAGAGGCCCACCTGCTATACGGCATCCCGTATGTCTCCAGGTAGTGGAGGTGGCCTGGGATGACAATGGGCCTAAAAGGCTGTGGCACCTAAGTGGCAGATCATGGGTAGTTGTCCCTGCTTAGGGCACTGCACCACACAAACCAGCTTCAAATACAAATAGTGAGCCAAAAATCATGATGATATGTACCCATAATCCTAGCACATGGGAGGCTGACGTGGGGATATTGTCACAGGTTCAAGGCCAGTGTAGGCTAAGTAGTAAGTATTGGGCCAAACAGGACTACATATCAAGACCTTGACTCAAGAAAATAAAAGAGGGCGAAGGAAGGAAGGGAGGGAGGGAGGGAGGGAGGAAGGAAGGAAGGAGAAGGAGGGGGAGAAGAAGAAGTCACACCCAACACACATGCACACTGATTTTAGTTGCCGTCCTTGATGGATGCATGAGGTCTCACAATGTCTGGAGGACTGGACCTCCAGGACCCACTTGGTCATATCTCTTGTTTGGCTCCTACCACGTGAGCTCTGTTTGCTCTGCTGTTCCTTCCGTCTACTGGATGGTCCATTTGCACCTGTGACGGTGGGGACTGCAAGCCACGTTGAAGGGAGTACAGTCAGCCACACTCGATGGCTCACCGTATAGATGTGCCTGTCCTCTGTCCACCCTTCCACGTCCTCAACTGCAGTGCTGTAGACACAGAAGCTTGGGTGTGTGCCTTCTGACTTCCCAGGGTCCTGTCCCGGTGTGACGCTCACTCCAGGCTTACCTTCTGTCCAGGGAACTGAGAAGCTGCCCTGTCTCTTCACTCTCAGGGCAGAACTGCTTCTAGATCTCTGTTCCCCATCTCCTTTTCTAGACAGAGAAGGTCCCACAAGCTCACTTCTCTCAGACCTCAATCCTCTGACAGGCCTTAGATGGAACCTGTCACACCTGCTGCTGTCCTGCACATGCTGGAGTTCAGCCTCAGGTCTGGACACAGCTTCCAGAATCCATGGCCAGTACCTTGAGATTGGACACCAATTCCCAGGCTCCAGGTATGATTGTCATGACCTTCAAATGCTCACTTGAGTAGCATCAGCCTGGAGCCAGCCTTGGGTCTGTGCCTGTCAATGGAAGAACATGGCTATTCTGGTCTTGTCATTCCCAACTGATGAATGACACTGGGACCTTGCTCCATTAGGGCAGCTTGGCAGGTGACCCCCAGTCTTCTCTGCCGGGTTCCAGCAGTCCAGGGAGATGACTGCCCTGTGATATTGTTCCTAGGCACCCCAGAGTCCCCATCCCTCTTACCGTGTGTGTTTCTCCACTGGGCTCTTCTCTTTCATAGCCCTACCTCCACTAGCACCTTCTGGTGGTCCTGCTGGGGGTCTGGGCTCTTGTCCTCTCAGTACTCCTCAATTCCTTATCTGGGAAGACGCCTCCATTTTCTGTTCCCCTTTATACAGTCAGCTTCCAAACCAAGTAAGTCCCAGACCAAATTCACCATTACTCTAAAGGTCACTTCTGATTTCTCCTTCCTTTAAAATATGTTTTCTTCATTTGAATACAAGCATTCACTCATAACATGAAGGAAAATGTGGCCTGTACCACCAAGAGCCCATGGCATCAAGGGTGCAGACGGAGGAGATGGGGAGATGAGAGCTGGGAGGAGAGAGAAAAAGGAAAAAGAGTCCATGGAGAGTACATGAGGCTGTTGATCTTGCCTTAGGCCTATGCCCTTCTGCCTCCTGACTCGAGTGTCCCGTCTAGTTTTATGTCAACTTGACACAAACTAAAGTCACCTGAGAGGAGGGAACTTTAATTGAAGAAGTTGCCTCCATCAGGCTGTAGACAGGCAAGATTGTATGGCATTTTCCTAGTGATTGGCAAGGAAGGGCCCGGTCCATTGTGGGTGGGGACACAGCTGGACTGGTGGTTCTGAATTCTCTAAGAAAGCAGGCCGAACAATCCATGAGGAGCAAGCCAGTAAGCAGCACTCCTCCATGGCCTCTGCATCAGTTCCTGCCTCCAGGTTCTTGTCCAGTTTGATTTCCTCCTTGGTCTCCCTCAGCGATTCAGGATATGGGAGCCCAATAAAGCCTTTCCTCCCCAAGTTGCTTTTGATCATGATGTTTTATCACAGCAAAAGAAAGCCTAACTAAGACATTGGATATGTATGACTTTGGCTCCTGTGGGCACTGCTCTGGACCACCATTCATGTAACAAGGAAAAATTACACAACAACATAGGGAGGGCATATGATCATGGCCGAGCCACAGGGAAGCAGGGAGAGGAGGTGTTGGCAGTGGTTGGCTTCTGCTGGAGAGGGGGCTCTGCCTCTGAACAGGGATTGTTGTTTAAAAGTACACAATGACAATGTACTGTTTTGGGGGTTGCCTATGGGATCACACTGACCAATAACTCAAAAAGAGATAACCCATACCTGACACTAATCTTTTTATTTGATAGCCTATGGTGTTTGGAGAAGGCACTCCCACTGTAGGGCAACTCTATTTAGATTCCATATACACGTAAACATCCTCGTTGGATCAGTTACTCTGGCTTCTACAGCAGTAGGATTCCACATGGCGTTTCTGAATGTCTTTAGTGTTAGCTTAACTACCCACACTCACTCCTCAGCCTTGTCCTCCCACCCACCCATTGATACCTTCCAGTTTCGTTAGTTCCCTTTCCCTCTTCATACTGGTTGTATTCTCTCTCCCTTCCCTTGAAATCCCCTCCCGTGGCCCCTTACTAGTTTCTAACTTCTGTGCGTATGCCAATCTAAACACACATATCTAAAGATTGAAAGCTTCGTATTTCCCTCTGGAGACATTTGTCTTTTTGGAGCTGGATTACCTTAACTCAGAAATATTTCCAGCTCTTCCCATTTCCCTGCAAATTTTATAATTTCATTTTTATTTACATGTGAATAATATTCTATTGTGTATATGAGCTGCATTTTCATTATGCATTTGTCTGTTAATGGACATGCAGGCTGTTTCCATTCCCTGGGTATTGTGAAAAGAGCAGCGGTGAACGTGGGTGAACAAGTATTTCTGTAATAGGATGTAGAGTCTTTTGGGTATATGCCCAGAAATGGTAGAGCTGGATCACATGGTAGATTAATTTCTAGCTCTTTGAGGAACCTCCACACTGATTCTCATACTGGCTGCACTAATTTGCACCCCACTGGCAGTGAATAAATGTACCCCCTTCCCCACACCAACATTTGCTATCCCTCCTTTTTTTTTTTTTAAATCTTAGCCATTCTGACTGAAATAAGATGAAATCCCAAAATAGTTTTAATTTACATTTCCTTGATGGCTAAGGGTGTTGGATGTTAAAAAATTACTTCTCAGCCATTAGTATTTTTTCTTTTTAGAACTCTTTGTTTAATTGGATGCCTTAGTTTTAAATTGTATTGTTTGTTTCTTGGTGTTTAAATATTTTCTTGTTCTTTATGTATTCTAGACAACAACACTAGTGATCCCATTGATAAGACCCTATTGCTGAAGATACCATATACTTGAGTCATAGAATATGGAGAAGTCAAGCAGGTACAGACCTGGAAGCCTCCTCCCTACTGGCTAGCTTTCGTAGTACTGGAAGGTGTTATGCATGTGACTGGGGGGGAAATGTCATCAATGGTCTTGCCCAGCTGTGAACCCTGTGAACTACAATAATGATGGGCCTGGCGAGATGTGCTCACTGCTGCTGTAGTGGCACACATGTTATGGGAGTAACCAACCATTTTCTGTTTGGCTTTAAAGCCCCTTCTACAAGATAGAACTCATGGCTGATGCAGTTAATGGGGGGGGGGATGACGGGCTAAGTCATAGGCCTCAGGGGAGAGCCTAATAGTATTAATGTGTTAAGTAGACATAGAAATTAACTGCCCTCTAAGTTCTTATCATTAATGTGTGTGTGTGTGTGTGTGTGTGTGTGTGCATGTTGCCTGCAGGCATGTCTGTACACCATTTGCATGGCTGGTTCCCACAGAGTCCAGAAGAGGGAGTTGGAGTTCCTGTAACTGGAGTTCTAGATCATTGTGAGCACCATGTGGGTTCTCGGAATAGAACCCATATCCTTTGGCAGAGCAAGCCAGTGCTCTTAACCACTAAGCCATCTCTCCAGCACCCAGTTCTTATCTTTATACCCATATATTGGTGTAGCTCTGTGCTGAATGGGGCAGCCATATCATACCTCTCCCTCAGGGCTCAGGAATCATTGTGGGAGAGAAGTGGGGAAAGATGATGAGAGCCAGAGGTAGTGAACATCAGCGGGAACGATATCTGCCGGACATGTCATGGCAGTACCTAGCACACATGAACTCCCAGCACATGATGCAAGTGTTACAGCTCCTAGGGAAAAGGCTTCCCCCTGGAAGTGTTACAGATCTGCTATTGGTGTAATTACTAAGGCCACTCCACGTAGTTAAAAGAAGATTTATTTAGTGGGTAACTTACAAATAAAGGGGTAAGTAGGTGGCGGGTTCTGGAAAAGACGCAGCGCAGTCCGGTGGTGTTCTCTGGAGAACTCTCCTCGGTCTACCTCTCGTGTCCAGGTCCAGGAAACAAAGAGAGCACCGCACGTCCCGATCTCAGGTCTTCAGGCCCTCCTTGGCACCGCCTTGTAGGCGTGGTAGTTACGGAAGCCTTATTGGGGATTGGAACTTCCAGACCAAAGCTGGAATGGCTACCCACTACAATCTGCTCTGGGGTGGGGGGAGGTTTTCCCACTGCAAGTGTTACAGCTCTAAAAGGAAAGGTATCCTGGAGGTCTGGAGCCAAGGAATACCACAAAGCCATACCACACAACAAACCTCACACAAGAGATTTATTGGGAGGGAAGAACCCAGGAGGGTGGCTGCCCCTGCTGAGGTAAGAAGCAGCCAAGAACAGAGCAGAAGAGAGGGTTCATATAGTGTTTCTTGGGGGTGGAGTTTCCAGGGGGGAACCTTCCTAGGGTGGGGATTGGTGGGTTTTCAAGTCCAGAGCTTGGACATTTTACTCTGTAGGTGGGGACTGGGTACAGCTCTTAGGGCAATTAAGAGTGCTCTGTGGGTGGAACCTTGTGATTGGAGATCCTCAGAGGAGGGGCCTGGCCACTTTTGTGTCTTGGGGGGCTTACAGTGGGCTACACAAGATCAAGACAGTGAAAACCCCTGTGCAGATAAATGGGGTAAGGACTCATGCAGATTCACTGCTTACTTGGGGGGCTGTTAGCAATCTATGGCTACTGGACAAGTGAGAGTCAGTTTTCTTCAGGGATGTGATCCTGGAGAAGCTACACACACTCCTGTGGTTGATCCTATAGCTGTGTACATATAGACAGCACTAAATGGACTTGGTGGGTTTAAAAAAAAGCACCCATGCTTTTTTAGGAGGAAGGGAGATAAAAGTGGGGGGTGGGTAAGACACTGACTGGGAGGGATAAGGGGTAGAATTATAGTAGAGGCATACATGGAATTCTCAAACAAAAAAAAAAGTGAAGGCAGAATACATACCTAAAACCTTCCACTTTGCATTGGAAAGTTTAATTAAGCCTTTAAATTAGCTCACGTGGGGCTGCAGGTGAACACCATTAACGTGTCATGAGGCTGCAGCTGGAACGTAGAAATGGCCTTTTTTTTTTTTCTTTCCTCCTCCTGATCTGGTGACTGCAGACGTCACACTTTCTCGGATTTCCAGCTGGATCTCAAGTAATACAATTAGCTGCATTTGTTTTTAATATGAGGAATTAGAGCCCAAAGCCAAGGCTCTGACTCAGGCTCTGATAATGAGTTATGGGAGCCAGAGGCTGCACAGGCAGAGAGCAAGGACGCTGCAGATGCAGGGCAGAGAGACCGGCTGTGGAGGCCCGAGGCTGCCGGGGAGACACACTTGGTTTCATTCTATCTATGCTTGTAATCATACAGCATCAAAGCTCGCTGCGGGGAAGGGGACCCTGTGAGGCTGGGCTCTGCTGTCTATGCCCAGTGTGCTGTCCCATTGCCTGAGTCCAGCAGCTAGGAGCTCACCTGCAGACCGTGGGGCACAGGCCTTATCACCCTGATCCCCACTATTGACCCACCCCTTGGGCTTGGAGGTCCCCAATCCCCATGTGTGCTGAAGGACACCATTCCAACCGCTCACCCACCTCTCACACAAACTATAAATAAAGAGATCTTGAAAGTGTAAAACAGAGCTAAGGATTTAGAATGACGAGTCTCTTTTCAGCTTTCAGTCTCTACAAGTGACAGAGGAGCCGTGGTGCACATCAGACAGCTCACATGTCAGTGCTCAAATCCAGAACCCAGTCCTCCATCTGCTTTCTCCCCCTCCAGCCAGCTTCAACCTCCTCAGCCACATGCTGCACTTCCCTGGTCCTTTAGATGCTTGCACCACTGTGAGCCCTGATAGCTGGGGCTCATTAGGTTGACATCCTCCTCATTCAGTGCAAACTTGAAGCTTAGTACAAGCATCCTGAATCCACATTAGGTGCTGGCTTGAAGCCAAGACTGAGTAGTCAATCAACGAACAGGTCCACAACCACACATTTTCCATAGGGTGAAAGCTCTTCTTTACAGCTCCGGCTTCATGTTTCAGCATCCTTCTTTTATTCTAGCACAATTCCAAAAGGTAAACTCTGAGCTGGCCTACATTCTCAGCATCTCTGTCGGGTTTGGTAGATGCCTCTGCCTGGGTGTCAGCAGGAGCCTGATTCTAATGCCTGCCGTCTTCTTCAGGCCTGCCACTTCCTGCCTCCATCACCTCGGCTTCAGTGTCTCCTTCTTTCTTCTACTTTCCTGTGGGGTCCACAGGGCTTCCCACCAGCTGCTACCACCTGTAGCTGCAGCTGTAAGATCCTAGATTCCAACTGTTGGGGGCTTTAGCCAAAGGCAGTAATCAGTTTACCTAGACAGAGCAGAAAAAGAAGAGGGTGGCCTCTTTCCTCTCCCCCTCCTCATTCTCTCCCTCTTCCTCTCTTCTTGTTCCTTCTGCCTTCCCTCCCTCTCCCCCTCCCTCCCTCTTCTCCTTTTTCTTCCTTCATTGGTTCAGCAGAGGGGCCTCAGCATCTATCCTAAAGGCCAAGGTACCTTCAACCGACCCTCTTCCGGTTGTGCTTAGGCCAGGAAAGGCAAGGTAAGATGTCAGAGTCCATCACCAATCAGGTGATGACAGGCAGGGCCTTGCTCAAGGCCCGCCTCCTCTCCAGGGTCACATAGCTATGGGGCCATCCATGTAGGCAGAACAAGTGGAGGGTCACAGGCAGGCCTGGTGCTGAGCTCCAGTGCCGTGGTGCCTCAGATCAGCCTTCCCTTACGTGTGCTGAACAGTCATGTGATCTGGAGAGGTGTGTGCCCTTCAGTGCACTCGTGCAGACTCAAAGAGCCATGCAGGGCAGCTCCTCAGCCTGACTCTGGACCTGGGTCCCTTTCTCTATGGCTGACCTAGAGCTAGCTACCCAGGGACCTGCCTCCTGCACAAACCTCTCCAAAACCACCTTGGCCCCTGTGGCAAGGGTCTGTGAAGGCTGCTGTGGATAGCCAGGCTCTCAGAGTCAGCAAGGAGCCACCTCACAAGAGGCACACTCGGCTCACGTCTGTATCGGACTCTGGAAGCAATTGCATGGGGACTACCACTTTCTACCCCAAACTCCTTGCCTTCCAGGCTGTCCTTCCATGCCACCCATCCCACTGACTTAGTGGAGCCAGATCGCAGGAGAGCTGCATAGGGAGGGGGCCTTGATGCTTCCTCTCAGATCAGTGTGAGCAATGAGGCCCTGATGGAGGGAAGAAGACCCAGTTCTGAATTCTGAGGTGCTGAGAGCGCCAGGCAGTTGCCTGAGATAGCTTGTCTGGTCATAGCTAGCTTTCTGATGACACTGAAATATACCAAGTGACAAAGGGGATGCTCATCTCTTTCAGGTCAGATGCTTTTCCATTTTATGACTTTTTAAAAAAAAATTCTTTTACTGCATAGGCAACTGTCTTAGTAAGGGTTTTTGTTGCTGTGAAGAGACACCATGACCATGGCAACTCTTATAAAGAAAACATTTAATTGAGGTGATAGCTTATGGTTTCAGAGGTTCAGTCCATTATCATCATGATGGGGAGCATGGTGGTATGCAGGTTGACATGGTACTGGCTACATCTTGAAGGCAGAAGGCAGCAGGAAGTTGACTGACTGTCACACTGACTACAGCTTGAGAAAAGAGACCTCAAAGCCCACCCCCATAGTGACATACTTCCTCCAACAAGACCACATCTTGTTGGAGGGCCATACCTCCTAATAGTGCCACCCCCCTTGGGGGCCATTCTATTTAAAACCACTACAGCAACTCTTCAGGTAAGACACATAGACAGGACATGTGGGTAGGTGGGGTGCACACACGCTGAATACTTAGAAGGACATACCAGAAGGTTGCCCCACTATTCACAAGGGGTCAGAACACAGACCCGAAGCCATGGTCTACCCCATAATCTGCCCCAGGGACTAAGCACCTTCTCCCTTCTAGAAGGAGCCTGTGTCACTGGGGTGTGGCCAAGTCCCATCTCTACCTGATCTTGTCCTACTAGGTTGGCCCCAGCACTGTGTCTAGCACCAAGGACACGCACATTTTCATGTTAGAGGAAATTAAGAATGGCCCAGGCTCTGGGGCCTTGGAACATTTTAACAGATACTTAATAAAATCTATGTTTAGAGGCATTAAATAATTGAAGTGTCCTTCATCTGCACTTGCTGTTAAAAAGGAGTTCTAAGTGCCAACATTGGAGGAACTGTTTATAAGGGCCTGTGTCATCCTCACAGCCCCCCACAGGGCTGTAGTTTCTGTTCTCTTCCCAGTGACCAGGGGTTGAGGGAGGAAAAAGATACCAGCTAGGGATCTCTAGTTAGGAAACTCATGCTGTTCCCACCAAGCTGGTCACTGCTACTCTGAGTGCCAGTATCTCCTGGAGGCTGGAAGCAAGTGTCATACAGTGTGTAGGCCTGTTCTTTTAATTTCAGCACAGTGGCTGTGCCTTAATCTACTGCTTTATCAGCCAGCAACTGTGACTCTGCAGTTACCATCCTGCTTCTCTGGCAGAAAACCCACTCAGGCTGCAGCCTGGTGGGAATTCTGCTCCTGCAGGCACTGGCCCTGTCTCCACCACTAAAAGGTAGCTTTAACTAAATCTCTATTGTTCTATTTATGAATAAGACTCAAGATTCAATGGCTGGGGTGAAAACTTGCTAGCTCAGAGAGGCTGGGTCTCAACTAGCTAACTTTCTCTCCTTGCTGGCATCTCCCAAAGAGCCCATTCTTCTGCTCCACCTAAACAAAAAAAGCCAGGCTGCTCCAAATCCCTCCCTACTACTTCCCGAGTCTCTCTATCTCTCCCACACACCCTCTGATGCTCTATGATCACTTTCTATCAACTGTTGCTCACTCAGTCTCCTGACCCAAGGTTGATTTTATTTAGTTAATGCAAATGCAAACTTGGGGTTCACAGTGTGATTGAATATCCCCCAACACAGGCTGTTGGAGCCCAGGGACTGATGCAAGGGCACTGGGGGCAGGGAGTGCAAAGGAACTGTCCTCTGCCAAGCATGGTGGAAGAGCATAGCTGAGGAAGTTGGCCATCGGTAGCTCTCCAAAGGAAGGGGGTCCTGATGACAGAGAGCTGGGAGGTTGTGCACAAACAGAAATGAGTAGACAGGGTCTGTCCAGATGACCTTTGAACCATCCCAGGAACCCATCATGATGGCACAGCTAGATACTCACACAAGGCCTGGGGCCCAGTTGGCTTCCTGGGAGAATATATTCAGTTTATGAAATAATTAATGAGGAGAAGGTCGAGTGTTTTGATGAGTGAACAAAAACCCACAGGCAACTAAGGAATGCCGAGAGCAGGAGAAATAGTCTTCCCCAGGGAGGAGCATGGCAATCGGTTGTCCAGTGTCAAATGATCAGCTCTGAAATCATGCGTACAAGTACCATTGTACAGACCAAGCAGGTGATATTTAGGAACACATACACATACACGTATACACATATGCATTCAATACCAATTAATGAAAAAAGAGCCCATGAATGTGAAAGAGTTTGTAAGGAGGGAGATGTGGGAGGGTTTGAAGGGAAGAAAGGGAAGGGAAGGATGTTGTAATTACATTATAGTCTCATTTTAAACTTAAAAAGAAGTGAATGATTGAATCAAGGAATGAATAACACAGTTGGAAGAGCAGGGAACAGTGGTATGAAGGCACGTCCAAAGGAAGAGAGGAAGTGCAACAAAACACCAGAAATCAGGGAGGAAAGAGAAAAGCGGAGAGGAACAGAGGTCAGGTAAGAACAGCATAGGGGCCCGCTCTGACGAGCCTGGGGGCCCCTTGACTTTCTCTGGGTGGCCAGGGGCTGCAGGAGTGTCTCTGCCTGGGTTCTGCAGTGTTGGAGAACACTTGTGTTTCAAAGCACCCCACAGCAAGGGCTGGAACAATCACAGCCTGAGCCCCACACAGAAAGCCCAGCTGGCCATCATCAGGCCATCCAAACAGAACAGCACCACGTCACAGCTGCCTCCCTTGCCCAGCACCATGGCCAGTGTCATCATTTCTGTAGGCCCGGGGGAAGATTCCAGCAGAGCCACATGATACATCGTGTGTGCCTTGCCTGCTGACATGTGGCTTTGGTTCTACATTCTCTCCTGAACATGAATCAAATCAGTTCTCTGGAACAAACTTCACCAGAAACACTGATCATTAGCGTGAACAGATGGCTCTGTGCTGGGACATCCTGTACCCAGTAGAGCTGTGGGGACCAGGCCTACCAGGGTGGAAGAATCTATGCCCATGTGTGGCTCTCCCACACTCTGAGGGGTAACCCATGCTCGACAGACTAGCTTTTCTGAGTGCATAACTATGGAACTCCAGAGCACTGTCAGCAGAAGTATGCCTAGTGGTGTGTTTGTCAGAGAGGAAGCTGAAGCCAGGGGTGATCAAGAGACTTGTCCAAAGTCACAGGGATCAGCAAGGTAGAGCCAGAGTCTGAAGGCTCACCCTCGGGAGTCACAGTGCAGGTTCCTATCCACTTTGATGAAGATACCTGTGATACCAACACTTAAATAATTACGACTGCTTTAGCGTTTTACAAAAAATCTCTTCAAGATAGAAAATAAATCAAATAAGTACTTAGGAGAGGCCAAGGTATCTCAGGCACCTCTGAGATCACAGCCAGAGGCTAATGTGTGGTCTGGCAGGTGAACACACCTTCTTCCACCCTCCTGAGGTCTCCTCTTCCTCGTCTGCGTATGCAAGAAGAGTACCCTCTCCTTGATGGGGGTGTTGAAAATCGAGGGTTGGCATTTCAGCCAATGCTGGCGTTGTCTCAAACATTAATCAGTCTTCTATTATGAATGGCTCAGATGTGGAGAGAAGTTGGATGGAATTCAAAGACTTCGCTCCCTAACAAGCGTGCACCAACAGTTTCCTGAGACTAAAAGAGTCTTACATGGCAGAGGAGGAAAAAATCATTAGAGTCTCTAATGACCCTGGCTTTGCTCTAAAGGCTGTTATCTCTGGAGCCGCACTGGCATGCGTCTGGCGCGCCTGAGAAGCGAGCCCCTTCTTTTATTCATAAGCTCAGTTCTCATTAGCCTCCTATTTCGGATCCCCATGGACGCATGGTGGGATCCCCATCCTTTGAGGCATGCTGGCTGTCTGCAGCAAAGTAGAACCTCTGTTTTGATTCCCATGCTTTAAAATAAAGGTTTTAGTTCATGTTCTGTTCCCTTACTGGCACAAGTATGGCTTTTTTTGGGGAAGCAGCAGTTTCTGGAAGAAACTCATTAATAATTATATTTTTGCTGATACTGGTGAAGACACAATTATTCAGAAGTCTCCAGGGACATTCAGCCTGGCTCAGAATCTGTTGCTGTCGCTGCTGCTGCTGGCGTCCAAAGTCCTAGAGCCTTTGGCCGATTAGAGTGTTCGAGTCAATACAAGGCTGTGGTAGCCTGTGTATAGAGGGTGGAGGGGGGCCCACACTGTGAGCAGATCGTCCTCACTGGACCACAGAGAGCATGCAACTTTGAAGACAGCCAGAACTATCTCTCCAGCCACATACACTGTGGTCCAGGGAATCCTTTGATGGCTTGTCATTGAGTCCTTTGCTGGGATGCCCAAGTTTCATCCCAGTTCCTCACAATACTCACAAGCTCTCAGAAAACAAGAGGCTGTGGCTGGAGAAAGCAGAGATCTCAACAACAGAAGAGCCACACCCATAGTGTGAGGCGTGGGATTCAGTATTTGGTTCCATTGTCAGCTTCAGACAACACTTACCATTTACTCTGTGCAAGAGATCGACTAAAGATTTAAAATGCATATATTTCAGGCTGGCAATGAATCACAGTAGGTAGAGCATTTGCCTAGTACGTACAAAGCCCTGAGTTCAATTTCTGTATTGCATAAACTGGGCATGGTGCTACACCACTGTGATCCCAGGACATAGAAGAAGGATCAGAACCTCCAGGTCATCCTTTGAAACATAGTGAATCTGAGACCAGCCTGGGATATGGGAGAGTCATCCTCAAAGAAAAGGACAGAAATCAAAACCATGTATTTAAAGAGAAATCTCAGACTTGCAGAAGTTGACCCCCCTCACCACACTCCCTTATTGGGAAAAGAAGTTGGCTGACCATTGCCTTACCTGCTGACTGATGTCACCAATGACATGGTTCCCAGCTGGGCCTGGCTCAGAATGAGGGTCTGGCCAGAGCCCTTAGGGCTTTCTCCTGGCTCTCTGCATGGGGAACCTTCAGGGTGTGTCCACACGAGGTGTAAGGCCAAGTACACAATCTCCAAGTGTGGAACTGTGAACCTTCCACACTGTAGGTCTGGGATCTTCTAGTGATTCTCCAGATTTCTCTTTTCTTCTTAGAAAACCTGCTTTTAACAGTCTTCTGGCGATTATTTGTAATACGTGTGGAATTACTGGGTAAAGTCAGACAGTTCAGAGTGGAGTATTGCACTATGGGGGAGAGTCTTTCTCAGAACCGATGTTCAAAGGCTGTGTTGTCCTCAGATAGGCCCTTTCTCACATCAGTGCTGAACTGTCCTTCCTCAGGAACATATGCAAACATATACATGTTTGCACAATATGCACATATGATGTCTAAATATACATATATATGTATATGCACACTTATTTTAGTGACCAATGTTCACATTAAATTTTCAAGTTGAGGTACAGATTTAAACAGAGAATTATTAACAGAAGAATCTCAAATGGCCAAGATACACTTAAAGAATCCTTCAACATCCTTAGCTATCAGGGACATGCAAATCAAAACAACCCTGAGATACCATACCTGTCAAAATAACTAAGATAAAAAACACTAATGACAGCCTATGTTGGAGAGGATGTGGAGCAAGTGTCCTCCACTGCTGGTGGGAGTGCAAACTTGTACAGCCACTTTGGAAATCAATATGGCGGTTCCTCAGAAAATTGGGAACCAATCTACCTCAAGACCCAGCAATACTACTCTTGGGCATATGCCCAAGGAATGCTCAATCATACCACAAGGATATTTGCTCAACTATGTTCATAGCAGCATTATTAGTAATAACTAGAACCTGGAAACAACCTAGATGTCCATCAAACAAAGAATGATAAAGAAAATGTGGCACATATACACAATGGAATACTACTCAGCAGTAAAAAAAAAATCATGAAAATTTCAGGCAAATGAATGGACTAGAGAAAAATCATCCTGAGTGAGGTAACCTAGAAAGACAACATGGTAAGAACTCATTCATAAGTGGATATTAGATGTAAAGTAAAGGATAACCAGGCTACAATCCACAACCCCAGAGAAACTAGGTAACAAGGAGGACCCTAAGAGGGTTGCATGGATCTCCCTAGGATGTAGCAGGAATCCTAATTGGTCTTAATAAAAACCCAGAGCCAGATATCAGGGTAAATGCTGAAAGATCAGAGAGAGATAAAGGGGCCAGCCACTAGAAAGACTTCTTACCTCTACCGAATCCTCAGCCTAAAGGACTGAACTACTTTCTCCTCCCCACTTATATTCCTTTCTCTGCACAGCCATATCACTTCCTGTCTCAACACCCCTAGTGCTGGGATTAAAGGTATGTGTGTCTCCCAAGTACTGGGATCAAAGGCAAGTGATCCCAAGTGCTGGGATTAAAGGTGTGTGCCACCACTGCCTGGTCTCTATGGCTGACTAGTGGCTGGCTTTGCCCTCTGATCTTCTGGCAAGCTTTATTTGTTAGAGCATACACAAAATATCACCACACTGGGAAGGGGAAATAGATGAGATCTTCTGGGTAAACTGGGGGTGGGGGGTGGGGTATAGGGGAGGGAATGGGGGAATGGAAACATGAGGGATTGGGGTGGTCACGTTGGGGGCAGGACAGAGGGGGAGAGTAATGAAAGAGATATCTTGATAGAGGGGGCCATTATGGGGTTAGGGAGAAACCTGGTGCCAGGGAAACTCCCAGGAATCCACAAGGATGACCCCAGCTAAGACTCCTAGCAATAGTGGAGAAGATACCTGAACTGATCTTCTCCTGTAGTCAGATTGGTGACTGTCCTAATTGTCATCATAGAAACTTGATCTAGTAACTGATGCAAACAGATGCAGAGATTCGCAGTCAAGCACTGGGCTGAGCTCTGGAAGTCCGGTAAAAGAGAGGGAGGAGGGATTATATGAGCAAGTGGGGGGGTCAAGATCATGATGGGAAAACCCACAGAGAGAACTGATCTGAGCTAGTGGGAGCTCACGGACTCTAGACCAACAGCTTGGGAGCCTGCATGGGACTGACTGAGGCTCTCTGCATGTGGGTGACAGTTGTGTAGCTTGGTCTGTTTGTGGGGCCCTTAGCAGTGGGACCAGGACCTGTCCCTGTCACATGAGCTGGCTTTTTGGAACCTACTCCCTATGGTGGTATGCCTCACCCGGCCTTGATGAAGTAGGGAGGAGCTTGGTTCTGCCTCAACTTGATATGCTGTGCTTTGTTGACTCCCATGGGAGGCCTTATCCTTTCTGAATGGAGATAGAGGAGGAATAGATGGGGGGCAGGTAATAAGGGATGTGGGGGAAGGGAATGGGAGGAGAGGAGGGGGGAAACTGATTGGTATGTAAAATAAATACAAAAAATTTAATGAAAAAATTTCAAGTTGATAAAATGCCCTTGACTGCTGTGGGAATGTTCTGTATGGCAAATGTGTTGCTAATAAAACACTGATTGGTCAGTGGCTAGGCAGGAAGTATAGGCGGGACTAACAGAGAGAATTAAAAGAACAGGAAGGCAGGAGTCACTGCCTGCCAGCCGCCACCAGGACAAGCAGCTTGTAAAGATGCCAGTAAGCCACTAGCCATGTGGCAAGGTATAGATGTATGGAAATAGATTAATTTAAGCTATAAGGACAGTTAGCAAGAAGCCTGCCACGGCCATACAGTTTGTAAGCAATATAAGTCTCTGTGTTTACTTGGTTGGGTCTGAGCAGCTGTGGGACTGGCAGGTGAAAGAGATTTGTCCTAACTGTGGGCCAGGCAGGAAAAATCTAGCTACAAATGGCGCCAGAACGTGGGGCAGGAATTTCCACCTAAAACCTGAGAAAAGATTCTAAAACGGAGCTAAAAACAGCTTCCTAATTATCTCTCTCAAATGAGTGGCAGCTTGTCGGTTTGAGTTACTTGTGGGTTTCTGGCGTGTGCGCTGGACCTGCAGTATGGCGGGAATGAGGCCTCTGCAAATGGCACATTAAGCTGCATGGTGGATTAAGCTTTTGCTAGTACAAAACAGAAAAGAAAAAAAAGAGGTTTCTGAGCTAAACGCTGCTTTGATAGAAGCATAGACCCACAAAGGCTCCCAGAGCTGACGGTAAACATATCACCACCATGTTGGGAAGCTGAGGTGGGCGGAGCCAGCAGACATAGCACCTTTTCAGTCTTAGAATGCTGCAGTTTAAAGTAACAGGTTCACAATAAGACAGATTCAGATGGAACAAGACTTTAAATGCTTTAAAATGTGTGTAAAAATGTATGTAGGCTTCAAAGAGAGATAAAAAGGAATATATACAGTTATATAAAGAAATAGTTTTGAAAAATGAAGTCTTTAAAGAGACAGTAAAGGTAGTATAAAATATAAGCCACGTAAAGATGGATATCACACAGAGAATCTGCATTGTGTTGTCTTTGGGATTCTTAACTGCAGGGAGATATTTGATTGTAAAGGAAGCTGAGTTAAACCAATATGTATGTTTTAAAGATACCTTGACTTCAAAATTTGGATGTAAAGATATGTTGCTTTGGAAAGGAAGCTCTGATTTTGTTTCCACAGAAAGCCAGAGGCTATGGATTTGTTCCAGATTAAGATACATCAGGTTTGACCAGGTAAGACCCCCTGAAGGTCTCCGATGACACCAAGGCCCAGATGATCCAACATCCAGAACCGTTTCAAGGCAACTGGCTCAGACGATACACGCTCACGGACTACTCCATGATCCTAAAATTTTCTTTGTGTCCCCATAA
>CABHPQ010165427.1:0-27461 GCA_902168405.1 Peromyscus aztecus | reverse complement strand
TCTTTCTTTCTTTCTTTCTTTCTTTCTTTCTTTCTTTCTTTCTTTCTATCTTCTTTCCTTCCTTTTTCTTTTTCTTTCCTTTTTTCTTTTTTCTTTTTCAGAGTGGTTAGGCAGGTTCTCTGTATAGCCAAGGTTGGCCTTGTACTTATCATCATATGACCTCAGCCTCCATTTTTCTGGGATTACAGGCATGTGCCACTTCCCCCAGCTCTCACTATATCCTTCTAAGATACATTTGTAACCATTTGTAAACCGGTAAGATCAGTACCTGACACACAGATGGTACAATATATAGTCACTAAGGAAATATATATGTACATCTTTATTTATTTATGACATTGATGCAGTTAGAGTTTATAGTGTCCACACCATATATTTTACATACACTATTGGTAACTTTTATCATTGATTAGTGTTTGGACAATATCCAACTGTTTGTTGTGACAAGTAATGTTACTTTAAATATTTTCCTCATATATTATCATATACTTGTGCAAAAAGCTTCCCCAGAGAAGTTATACCAAAGGGGGGAATTTCCACATCATCGAATTGGAGCATATTAAGCTAGAGAAAAACAACATAAAAGTGAATAGACGTGTTAGTACCCCATTAGCATCCAAGGTCTTCACATTCCACACTCTTTCTACTGCTTGTTATTGTTAAATTCAGTAGTTTTTTGTTTCTCCAGATGGGATAAAATGTGATTGACTTCTGGAATTTCTAATGGTGCTGAGCATTTTCACATGGCTCTTTTCTTCTGTTTCTGCCCTTTGCCTAATTTTTGTTTCATTATTAATTTATGCCAGGGTTTTTTCCCCCTCATATATCTGCATATTACCTTTTGTTTGAAATAGAAGCCTTTATGGAGTGATCATGTTAATATTTTTACATGCTCCGAGATCTTTGCCCATTATCAAAGAAAACTTTTGTAGAACAAATTATCATATTTTAAAATACTTATTATTTTATTTACTTATTTTAACCAGCTGAATCAAATCATAGTTTTCCCTATGCACATTGGTTTAGAGACATCCTCTAAAAATAGGCAACCTATCAGTGACCACCCCTGCAAAAAAACAGTGTTTCTCTCTCACACAGCAGCTAAAAACCTCCCGTAGCTCGTTGGGTAGGCATGGGGCCTTTTGCGGCCCTCCCTGGTCCATGCTGGAATTTTTAACCTGTTTGCTCTTGTGCAGGTAATAGCAGCTATTGTGAGTTTATGAGTGCATAAATACTGTCTTCTGTTATGTCCAGAAGACAGTACTCACCAGCACTCCTCCCCATCCTCTGGCTCTGACGTTCATTCTGCCCCTTCTTTCTAGACATTCCGAGGAGCCTTTGTGGGTGGAGTGGGTGGGACAAATTGAGATAGATGTCCCACCCATAACTGAGCAAGCATTCATAGTCACTTACTCTCAGCATTTTGGAAAGTTGTGAGTCTTTGCAATAACCGCTGCCCACCGCGATAAGAACCTACCGTGACTAAAGTTGAGAGCCGCACGAAACCACCACGTATATAAACACAAACATTCAGAAGGCATGTTTGACAACACGCCATTTAGAAAAAACAGCAGTAGGTTCCTCCTCAAGGCCTATGGTTTTGCTAGCCATGGACTTTGACCGTGTTTACAGTGCCAGGCATAAATTCCCTCCCGTGGAGCAGGCCTCAAATCCAATCAAGAGAGCATTTGGTTGCCCCACCAACAGTCTTACCACTGCTGCACCGGTGGGCACCTCTTGCCTGGCATAGATGGTACCATGCTGAGTCCAGTGCCGGATAAGGCCGGTGATACTGTTTCTCGGCCAGCAGCCCGGGTTGCGCTTTCAGCACAACAAAAGCTAGCCAGCAGAAGTGAGTTTTCCGCTCAGCCCAAGGTTGATTTCTCTGTATTCTGCATCCAAAGTGTGTGGTGGCTTTAGCAATAGTGGTGTTTTTTTTTTGTTTTGTTTTGTTTTTGTTTTTTGTTTTTTTTTTTTATTTGGTTGTTGTGAACAACCCTAACAATATCCCCCTCAGTTCATTGCTTTGGCTAGAAGAAGCAGGAAAAATATGAGCATAGTAAGATGTGGCTATATGATTTTTCTCAGTTTAAAATGTAATTTTTTTTTAAGTACTGATCTACTATTTTGGTTTCACTACTTTCATAGATAAGCAAGTTGATTGAATTTCTTAGTTTATTTTTATGACGCCTAATGTTTGTACATATGTATATGGAACATGATAATTTTTTTAATTTTCTTTTTATTTATTCTTTATGTCTTTCACATCATGCATCTTGATCCCATTCATTTCCCCGTCCCTTTGTACCTGTCTTCTGCCCTTGCAATCCTCCCCGCCCCCACCAAATAAAATAAAATTCAAGAGAAAAAAAGATAAACAAAAAGGAAAAAAATCTTGTCATGGAAGCTGTAATGTGACACAGTGAGTCACACAGTAAACCCTTTTATCCATATATGTATACTTGCAAGTGTTCATTGCAGAGAGTCACTGGTCTGGTTTGAAGCTTCTGGTTTCTGCTACACTATCAATGTTGGGCCCTCACTGGGACTCCTCTTGGATATCCTGTTGTTGTCCTGTGTCATAGAGATCCTTCAGCTTTGGGTCTGCAGGACTGGCCCCTTCAGGTACTCCTATACAACATGTACATGGATGGCATGGATGTTGGGATGGGCCAACTCATAGCCCTTGTTCTGGGCCTGGGTTATTGCAGGGTTGGTCAGCTCGCCAGCTCTCCCCTGTCCTTACCACCAGGGAGAGCTCTCCAGTATTGCCCTGGCTAGTTCACCCCTTGCATCAATGAGCAAGGGGTGGGGCCAGTTCTTCTGTTTTCATGCCCTCAGGCTCGGCTCTCCCAAACTTACACCATCAGGGCCAGCTCTACTGTGTTGCCCAAATGAGGTGCAGGGGCCACTCTCCTGCGTGCTACAGCTGGTGAGGGGCAGGAAGAGCTCTCCTGCTCTTATGACCTCAGGACCAAGTCTCCCATCAGCCACAGGCAGCAAGAGGTGGGGGGCTTTTACCACCCCCCCTCCCCGCACCACCACCACCACCACCACCACCACCACCACCACCACATCTCAGATGAGGGGCGGGCCAGATCTCCCATGCTCAAGATCTCTGGGCCAGTTCAACTGTTCCCCCGTCGATAGGGTCAGCTCTGCTGTGCTGCCCAGGCAAGGTGCAGGGTACACTTTCTTGAGTGCTGTAGCTGGTAAGAGGGAGGGTCAGCTCCTTCATGAGCCACAGGTAGCAGGAGTAAGGGGGGGAGGGCGTCTTTCCCTTGCCATCACCACTGCAGGGTTATATTGTGATACATGTATACATTGTGTAATAATGGAAATAAAATAAGTAGCATATATGTCTTCTAAGGTGATCTCTAAATAATTCTTTTTTTTCCCCCAGAAATAAAACTAACCTGTGTTTGGCATCATATCTGTACACATCCCTGAGCTGATTTTCCTAGTACTTTGTGGAAATATTCTAATAACATGCTTAATTTCTTTAATGGTTATAAGTCTTCTAAGATTAGTCTCAAGTTATGTTTTCTATGTTTTTGACTGACGTAGCTAATTTTGGGTTGTGAGCCTAGTCATCAATGGCTGAGCCTTCTCTCCAGCCCTAACTTAGCTAATTTTTCAAAGTGCTTGTTAAGTTGTCCACATCCCTATATGGCTGTCTTCTAGCACCCACACAGACTATTCCTGCTCCACAGTAACGGAGATATTATACCAGTCGGAGTAAGCATACACAATCAGTGGTAAGAATCGTGAAATGCAGGGTGCATTAGTTACTTTTCTTGTTGTTATAATAAAACAGCTGACAAAGTAGGGACAGAAGAGAAGCAAGGCTTACTTTTGCTAACCATTTGGGAAGATACAGTCCATCTGTCGGGGAAAACTTGGCAACAGGTGCACGAGCTGGCTTGTCATGTTGCTTCCGCAGTCAGGAAGCAGAGAGTGGCTAGGAAATAGGGTCATCTTACAAACAAGGCCCACCTTTGATAATCTGCTTGCAGAAGCCTGACCTCCTAAAAGCTCTAGGCTTTCTGAAGGAGTGCCCAGCCAGAGTCCAAGCCATCAAACACAGGAGCCTATGGAGAACGTTTCACATTCAAACCACATTACAGAGCATCATTCTTTTCCCCCAACTCATTAAAAATCACAATGTTTTCTATAAAGGTACAGAGTAAAATAATAGAGGATCAAAGAGAGCATCACAGGAGAAAAGAATTTCTCAAGCATGTCAGCGTGGCTCTGTGGGCTTCACTAGTGCCTTGAAGTCATCCTGCAACTGTAGCCTAGTCAGAGACTTCTGTTTTATAGTTCTGAAGAAAGGTTAAATTGTATCTTTTTATTTGTTTAAGAAATAGAAAAATGCACAATGCCATTTATAAATATTTCTGTGCAAAGAAGCTATAACAGGAAATTTAGTATTTTTTCTGAAAATCAAAGAGATATTTTTTCTCTTCTAT
Source organism: Peromyscus aztecus (assembly GCA_902168405.1). Taxonomy (NCBI): domain Eukaryota; kingdom Metazoa; phylum Chordata; class Mammalia; order Rodentia; family Cricetidae; genus Peromyscus; species Peromyscus aztecus. The sequence goes on along the minus strand of CABHPQ010165427.1, from coordinate 22,989 downwards.
AGAGATTCTGAATGTTTTTTTATTGAGACTTGTCCAACTACCTTTCTACCAGTTTTTCTTTCTTTCTTTCTTTCTTTCTTTCTTTCTTTCTTTCTTTCTTTCTTTCTTTCTTTCTTTCTTTCTTTCTTTCTTTTTCTTTTTTTTTTAACAAGATAGCAAACACCCTAAAATCTGGCATCTTTAAATAACAACTAGTATTTAGTTCACAATTGGTCTGGGATCAGCTGGAGAATTCCCGCTGGTCTCAACTGGCCTCATTCTTGCATCTAGATTCAGCTGGCAGTTAATGTTTCAGCTTCGCTCAGATTGTCTGCCAGTCAGCTGGCCATTGGATGGGGTGGGAAGCCATTTGTCTCTTGTCATCCATCAGGTTATTGACCTCTTTCATGCAGGTTCAGTTTAGCCAAGGGCAATAAGAAAGGAAGCTGACAAAGCTCTCAAAGCCAGAGATCAGAACTCATACTGCATCACTTTTGGCCTACACAAGTCATAAGACTATCCAGGTTCATGAGTAGGGAAATACCAGTGTGGGAGCAGTTGTAAAGTCTCATGTCTAGCTTGCCAACCTAGCAACCCAGCAGTGGCCTTCAGTATGTCAGAGCATGAATCTGCAGACCACCTGCCTACTGTCTTGGAATTCCTTAGCAGGGATCTTCAGTATGGCCTCTTCTGGCCTTATAAACCTTGGATCATGGTGCCACACTGAGGCTGGCTGTGATGCCAGATGTAGGTGGGTGAGGGAACATTCAGACAAGAGATCCTGATCTAGACTCCTAGACTGATGACTCCTCAAGACTTTCTCTTGATTATGAGATGCAATTTGATCTGGGGCTACTTATTCTCTCTGTAGTTTGTGAATGTTTCTGGGTCCAGGGGAGAGCCAAAGGGGTGTGCTCAATGCGTGAGCTCATTTCTCTGAACAGTTGTTGCATGCCATATGGCATGGTGAGGGTAGTGATGGGGAGAGGGAGTGTGAGAACAGACCCTCGACATTTCCAGGCTTGCTTGCATTGTGCCTTTTCAGAGTTCTCTCCTTTTGCTGCTCTGAGTAGCACCACATGGTGGAAATTGCAACTTATCACTTTCTGGGGTGTGATAACAGAGTCTTGGTTCCTTGAATAGAACAGTTTAATGTTAATTTTCATTCCAAGAGGGACCGTGTATGTATAGATGTGTGTGTGTGTGTGTGTGTGTGTGTGTGTGTGTGTGTGTGTGATATTTATGGTGTGTGTGATATTTATGTGAGAATTGAACAAGAGAAAAGGAGTGAGCAAGAGATTGACTCACTCTTTAGGGTGGAAAGAAGAACCAGCACAAGAGAAATGAATTCTACTTATTCTAAATCTAAAGAGACAATGGTATAAAGAAATTGTCCTTTCAGAACAGGGAGACGCATCCTAATCTGCAGTTAGATACAAGGTAGGAATGTGAGGGGGGAGGGCTAGAACCAGATTAAAATTCAGTCCCACAGCACTCAGGGACTGGATGAGTAGCAGGGAGTCAGAGAAGAGGCAGTCCAGATGTCTTCCAAATCCCCTGTCCTCCTGCTTAGCTCCCTTTGCTCATGCTGGCTTTGTCTTTCTCTCCAGCTGAGCTCCTGGGTGACCCTCTCTGAATTTTCTCAGGCAATGCGCCCCCACGTTGTGGCTGGCTGGGTCTCAGGTAGCATTGGGCAAGCACTGTCTTGTTTCTTATTTCTCCCCACCCCCTTCAATCTCACTCTCTTTTGCTTCCCCATTCTGCCTACATTGTGATTTTTCCCCTGTCTTCTATAACACACTTCTAAATAAGCAAACAACAAAGAGGAGACAGAAGAAGCAGCAAACACTAAGCAATATTTTTGACAGTTTTTTTTCCTCTTGTTGGAGCATTAAGAATCTAGCTCTGGGCAATTCTGTTGTCGATAATGTATAAAGCAAGTTACACAGATATGATCCTTGGCTCTAGAAATTTGATTCTTTGGAGATATGTGCTCCTTGTGTCTCTGCTAAATTCAGAGTAGCTTATGGGCAGTGCTTTATATTAGATTGAACTATATGAAATTGCTGATGCTCAATCATCGTTGACCTACAAAAATAGCAATTTCATATGCTTCAATCTATATTTTAAGTTATCCTGCTGATAAATATTTTTAATCAATTACTTTTTGGGGTAAAAGAGGACATTCTGCTGAGTCTAGATTAATTCCCCTTTGTCCATCTCGCTTCTACTGTTGCAACAGTTCCCCTTCCAGATGGCTTCCTTGCTTCTGTCTGAAACCCAGTTTCTCTCCAATCAAGTGGCTGCCCTCATTAAAGTCTTCGGTGACTTTGTAGGATAAAAATGACAGCGTTTAGCTTGGCACTCTGGGCTGTTCCTGAGTGAGGCCCTGGTTCTTTTCTCTGCCTCTCAGGTTGCGCCCTATCCATCTGTTTGCAGTCACAGTTCCTCACGCCATGCTTGGCACATTTTAACTTTACCTGTTCTTCCTTCTTACAGGAATGTTTGTTCTTCATCCTCTCCTGGAGACCTTCATGATCTTGAGGTATCTCAGCTTTAAAGTACCCATTTTTATGTTGGTTTCCTTACCTTAGCCCATGTGTATGGTTTCCCTAGATTCCCATTCTGCGGTCACTGTACAATTAGGAGAGCATTTTCCTATTGTATTATACTGACTTGTGGTGAGTGTAGACCTGTTTAGTTGGCTTTCCCTCATGGCAGCAAAATACCTGAAATGATTGACTTTATAATAATATCGAAGATTGTTTTAGGACTTGTTCCAGAGGTTTCAGTCCTTGGACTCTTGGTCCCATTGCTTTGGGTCTCTACCAGCATGATGCATTATGCTAAGAGCGTGTGGGCAAGGAGGATGGCGGCTGAGATGCAAAGAGAGAGGAGAGACTTAGTGGTTTCTCAGCATTCCCTTCAACTCCCCCAGATGACTTAGAATCCCCCACCAGGTTCTACCCTGTTTCTCCTACCTTTTAGTAGTACTGTGGGCTACAGACCAAGCCTTTGACCATGGGCCATTGGAGGTCACTTATCCACCCCCACTGCAGTCTCCTTTGATAGCTTTGACTTCTCTAGATCCTTGGTCTGGTTTTAATGTTCTTTGGATCCACAGCATTGTCTGGACCATGGTAACTGCTCCATTGTGGTTGGTTCAAATGATTCTCTGCCTGCAAAATTCACTAACATTTTATTTTCCTACACAGGACAGAATAAGAAAATTCAGAGGTAAAACAATTAAAGCTAATGAGCTTCCAAGTACTCCATTTAAGGTTGGGAAGCAGAGAAAATATACACAGCGGAGTTTGTTTCCCCAAACACATTTGCTGTCCCAGCTGCGGTTAGTTATTTTACAAAATATCAATGTATCTTTAATTCAACTACCGTGCATATTGTTCACTTATTTTAAATGGAATTGGACACCATTCAGATTTAATTTTGAAACACGTCCTAACCCACCTCAGTGTAAATGTCCACTAATCAAATTTAATGTAATCCTCACAGTACCCTGGGGGAGTTCAACTAGCCAAGAATTTCCTGGTTTCTGTAGGTTATGTAGTGATTATTGTGTACCCTAATAAACTTGCCTGGGGATCGGAGGACAGAGCCAGCCACTAGAATAGACATAGAGGTCAGACAGTGGTGGCACACACCCTTAATCCTATCACTAGGAGGCAGAGATCCATCTGGATCTCTGTGAATTCAAGGCCATACTGGAAACAGAGCCAGGCAGTGGTGGAACACATCTTTAATCCCAGTACTGGGAAGCACACACACCTTTAATCCCAGGAAGTGACTACAGGGTGGAGAAAGGTACATAAAGTGTGAGGAAACAGGAACTAAGGTAGTTCAGCTAAGACTCATTCAGGTGAGGACTCAGAGGCTTTCAGTCTGAAGATTTGTGGAGCTGGTGAGGTAATAGGTGTTGGCTGTGGCTTGTTCTGCTTCTCTGATCTTTCAGCTTTTACTCCAATATCTGGTACTGGGTTTTTATTATTAAAAGACCATTTAAGATTTGGAAAAACATGATGAAATTCTCACTTAGTTCTAAGAGACTAAAGTTGTTCAATTGAAATTCTTAGGAAGCTCAGGCCCCAAATGCTAAATTTCAGATATGAACACAGTTTTGTTGACTCCTCAGGTGAGGAAGTTAGGTTTGTTTTACAGTTGGAAGGGTTCAACTGCAGGAGGGGGCTAATCCAAAAAGATCCTGGATCAGCTTCCCAGGCCCCTGCAGAGAGTACTTGAGTAACTCTGGGAGTGGATGCAGAGCAGGGAGAGGGCGCAGTTTCTTACTCAGCAGCTTTCTCTGAGGAGGCTGGGAGCCTGTGGGACACACACACACAGCTGGAGATGGGAGCTGTTGCTTTAGGCAGACCTGCAAGCAGCAGCTACCATGGCAGTGTTCTGGTGAGCTATGGCTCTGAGATAATGCCGCTCTCTTCTCCTTCAGTGGTTCTGAGGCTGAAAGTGGGACAAGTGTCCCTGAAGGGGACTTGGGTGACTGCTCATTTTGTGCAGTGTTTTCCCATTCAGCCCCCGGGGTTGTTTTGAAAACACTGTATTCACACCATCATTGGATGGACTTTCTTTCTCACTCTGCTCAGCGTTTGCCTCCATTTGGCTTCTCCTTCAAGTCCTCTGGGATGTCTTTTGGGGAAAGAGAAAAGGAGAAGATATTGAAAGTTACACCGGAGATTTCAACAAACTGGTCTATTGGATTTGCTAAAGCACCTGCTCATCAGATAAGATTACTCACAACCTCCAGGACCTGTTTGTATTTTTAAAGTATGCTTAGCAAAGGACAGATAAGAATTATATTCTAAGTTTACAGATGAGTGTATTGGCATGTACATTATTTCCAGCTATATGGGAATTTGAGGCAGAAGGATCATTTGTGCCTTAAAATTTGATGCCAGCCTGAGTAACATAGACAGAGCTTGTTTCTCTCAACCGGTAGATGGATGAATTGACGAATAGGTAGACAGAAGATAGATGGATGGATAGATAGATATTGGAGCTATAGAGATGTAAATTAATAGATTTTCATGGCTTAATTGTATTTCTACTCATGAGAAAATTTGCTGTTGGGAAATCCAGGATGAACTTGGGTTTTCTCCTCTTAATTTTCTCCTTCTGAATTCTAGTTCACAGAAGTTTATGTAGCACACACACTCTACAGCTGGGATGTCTGGTCTTTCATCTTTGCTTTATTCCTCTGGCAGCCATTGGGAAGTATGCATTTTTGTGTTGTCTGTAGAGAGATTTCCACTCAAATCACTCTGCTTTCTGTAGAAACTGACAGGTTTGCTAGATGTGGTGCTTCACACCTGTAATCCCAGCACTCGGGAGGCAGCAAGAGGATCATCACAGTTTGGGAATAGTTTGGTCCACATAGTGAATATGAGACCAGGTAGAGATATGTGGACCTTGTCTCAAAAAAAAAAATGCTCCATGTTCCTTGTTTTCCCAAAGACATTTCAGAGATGGGCAAACAGGGCCTTTGGTTTTTTTGTATAATGCTCCTGCTGCCGCCTCACTGGTCCTTATCTGGTCCACAAGCATGGATCCTCTCTGGTCTTAGAGTCTTAAAGTTTTCTGGAATTTCCATTATGCTTCATCTTAGAACCTGATGGAGAGCACAGGCAGGAGAGGGACTTTTCCTCACGGAATTCTTGACATCTAAGCCCATTTCTTCTTCTTTGATCTTCTCTCTCTCCAGCTGCTAGAACCTTTACCTGTCTACTGCAGGGTGGTCTTTGCCTTCTTGCTTTCCCTGAGCCTGTGTTTATAGTGAATAAACTTTAGCTTCAGAATCTTTCAAAACTTTTGCTTTTGATACTCACAAAATAGAAAAACAAGATTTTGAAACACAAAAGATCAAAAGATTTCTTCTCCAACGATTTTCACAGGAAATCATTTCAAGATGTTATTTTGAGACTCAAAAAAACAATACTGACCTTTTATGCTTTGCTATAATGATATTCCCATAAGGTAATTGAATATTTCTACTACATGGGAGAGGAAAGGGCAAAGAAGTTCTTAGGACCAGGGAGGAAACCACAGTTAATGTCTCAAATTGTCATGTTGCTGTTCTCGTATTAGGTTCTCTTTACATGTTGATGACAGATACCATGAAAAATTCTCTTCTAGATTCCACTTCCAAAATGACCTAGCAAACATTCTCACTGTTCTAATCAGGTACCTTAAAGAGAATGGAGTCTTGGTTTACCAGTTGTAAATTGTGGGTACTGATGATATAGATGTGATTCACCCTGTAGTAGATTCCTTTAACCTAACCTCAAAGATGATGCTAGAAGAAGCCAATGTTTCAAAAGGCTCATCACAATCCCACTCCTCACTGGAGCTTCACCACATCCACATGTAGAACCTGACACCCAGAGTTGTTTAGTCTGTGGATTCTGTCCATCTGAATGAGGATAAGCCCCAAGTATGTAAAAATCCACCAGGAAGAAGTAGAAAATGTCATTTTATTTTTGCATTAATTCATCACAAAAAGATATGGAGTCATAATAAGGAAGGTGGAAACAGAATCCAATTATCAGTGGGAGGTTTTGTCAAATAAGAGGACCAAGGATGGGATGGCTATGCCAATGCAATTTAAAGGGAGGGTCAATACATAAAGGTCAATGAGCAAAATTTAGAAAGGGAAAGCCAGAATAGAAACTTCTCCACAAAAGTCAGGGGACACAATTTGAGAAGGAAGAAATAGCTAACAGTGCTAAGTACCTTAGACACGTCAAGCAAGTGAGTGAAAGATAGAGTTACCTTAATTAAAAAAAAGTCAATGAAATGATTCCTAATGATATTCTGCTATACTCATAGACTAGACCCTAACATAATCATTATCAGAGAAGCTTCATCCAGCAACTGATAGGAGCAGATGCAGAGACCCTCAGGCAAACATTAGGTGGAGCTAAGGGAATACCATGGAGATGGGGAGGAAGGACTGTAGGAGCCAGAGGGGACAAGGACACCATAAGAACATAGCTCACAGAATCAACTAACCAGGGCTCACTGGGACTCACAGAGACTTAACCAACAATCAGGGAACCTGTATGGGTCTAACCTAGATCTTCTGCATATATGTTATGATTGTATAGCTTGGTGTTCTTATGGGACTTTTAACAGTGGGAGTAGGCTGTCTCTGACTCTTTTGTCTGCCTTTGGGACCCTTTACCTCTTACTGGGTTGTGTTGTTCAGCCTTGATATGAGAGTATGTGCCTAATCTTATTGTAACTTGTTATGCCATGTTTGGTTGATATCTCTGGGAGGCCTGCTCTTTTCTGAAGGGAAACAGAGGAGGAGTGGATCTGGGAAGAGGGAAGATGGGGGAGAAGGGCTAAGAAGAGAGGAGGGAGGGCTGAGAAGAGAGAAGGGAGGGAAAGCTCTGATCAGGATGTAGTATATGACAGAAGAATAAATAAATAAATAAAAATTTATTAATAAATAAATAAATAAAAAAGGACAGTGTTATTAGAACAACGATGTAAAGAATGATGTCACTGAGTAATGATGAGTAGTAAAGTCAACCTATGCCGAAGTATGCTATGCGTATAACTGCTAAAAGCAATAAATTTTGAAAAGAGAATTATACTTTTGTCTGTGTGCAAAACTAGCAAATGTGTGCCTGGTTTTAATACAGGTTGCTCTCTATGGCTTTGCATTTCTTTGTTTCTTCCAGATAGTCAAATGATGGCTTTGTTATAGGGCCACTTTCAGGATTGCCCGCAAGACCACAGCTATAATTTTGAGGACCTGTCTGTATTTCTGACTTGAGTGCAAACTCCTTTGGTCACTTTTAATTCTTTCTCAGATGGACATCGAGATTCTAATGATCTACCTTGATTCTCTTTATTAGAGTCACTTCATTGAGAATGAAGTTTCAAATTCATCTTTCCATGGGTGCACACATAGCCTTCGAACAACAGAAGTCTATTCTTCGTGACAGTGGCTCTCACTGAAGGACTCCTCATGGCTAGGAGAAGTTGCAACCATCTTTAAGCTATTTCAGGAAAAGGATAGACAGAGACAGTGCTGTCTCTGAACAGTCAATATCCCAGTTTCAATAATCACCTGGTGACCTAATAAAAAACCCGAAGCTGAGGCTTAATCAAGGTCAGTGGATCTCATGACAGGGATTGTATATGAAGTTTGAGCAAGTTATTAACTTGAACATGGGATGAAATGTATGTTTGTATTTTGTGTGTGTATGTATGTATGTGTGTATGTATAAACTTACTAAACTAACTGAGGTTTTATGGTGACATTATTTTTAGAAATTTTTGTTTTTATTCCCATTGGCCAAAATACTTTTTAGGTCTTCTATAAAATATCCTGGGCTTTGGGGTCATGTTTCTGGACACAAAGGAGGGTCCTAGCCTAGAATCTAGATATAGACTTTTGTATCAGTGCTGGTGGTGATGCCTCCTCCACCTGGAAATTTTGAATCACACCCAGTATTGGTTTTGACCTCCATTTGTTTGTTGGTGTTTTGCCCTAAAAAAAAAAAAAAAAAAAAAAAAAAAAAAAAAAACACCACAAAGTGAAGTTTTACCTCAAATTACAAAAGAAGAATACACATCTGACAAAAGTGTTTGTGATGTGCATATACCATTCTTTAGCACAAATGCTTACCAGAAGTGTCTTTTATTGGCCACAAAGCATTTGAAAAGTGCTTTACATTTTATCGCTATGCAATAATCCTGCTTTAGCTTTTCTTTTAAAAAGTCTGGCATAGCTTTACCTCCACTTGTACATCAAATTTATGTGTGCATACCCACCCTTATGCACTCTTTTATCTGTCTGGGGTTCCCAGAAGGTTCTCAGAGTTCAGGAGTGTAAGTATTGTAGGAAAGCATCATTTGCCTGCACCTGAAGTTTGCAGGGTGCTCCCTCCTGCCAGCTGCTCCTCTGCCTCCCCAGCAGTGCGCATCCCACTATCAAAGCACTTCTCACCCTCAACGTCTGGGATATGCTGACATGCTTCCCCATCCTCCACCCTGACTACAAGTTTCACGGGACTGGTGAGTGATTCTTAGCAATTTTCATTGTCACTGTTGCAAGCACTGTGATGGCCCATAGTAGGTATTCACTGGGTGCTTACACAAATTGGATTTCTCTTTGGTTGCTGCTTTCCATCCACCTGTCATTGCCAGAAAGAAATGTAGTATGGTTGTGGGGTGGTCGGGGTGGTGTGTCTCAGAAGGGAGTAAGGGAGAAGTTAAGGGCAAAGAGAATAAAATTACTTGGTCGTCTTCATAAATCGAATTGAGAAGGACATGAACTTTCTCCCTACCCTGAACTCCCTCTGTTCTTGCTGCCTGTACCACTCCTTTTAGTACTTAATTAGCATGTTGCCTTAAATTAAAGTTGCCCAGGATCATAGAAGGGTCTAATCTGCATAGTTACCTCAGGAATTCTGTAATGCCACTGCAGGTTACATGGGGCCCTGTTTTTATGAAGTCTCATAAGTCATGCAGGAGGCATGGATTGAACAGAGAAAGAGAGGTCATGACAAACTCTTCCCTCCAAACCTTTGGGAAGGGTCTCACGATGTTTAATGTGTGGCACAAATGAGGGGAAAGTCGGTGGACAGACTCCATCCCAGTTCAAGGAGCTGCTGGTCAAGGCTTCCTGTGCATTGCTCTGTAGTTTCATTCATTCTTTGTTGCCCAGACCATCTCTGCGATCAGCGCAATTGTTAACAGTTAGCAAGCAGCCCGGCCATGACACTAGGTGGGAAACACTTTTTCTTATCTGGGAAAGGTGAGGTGAATTATCAAAGAGTGAGAGATGAGGCCAGGGCCTTGGAGAAGGAGGCTAAAGTTTGGAGAAAACCTCTCTTCATTAACTACTTAAGTCATTCTTGTACTTAGAGGGAGTTAGACACAGTATGGCCTTTTATAGCCTGCAGCCCAGTTGAGTGCTAGTGAGTTTTGAGTTAAGGGAATTCTAGAGACAGTCTCAGTTGGAAATGGCCTTTACAATTAGGTGGCAGTTGGTACTTAATCAATTCCTGTAATAAGCCTATAAGCCTTAAAACACCAAGTGGAGACATATTTTCAGGTAGCCATTTCGGCTCCAACCCAAAGCCTTAGCGTCATGATCTCCCCCTGCCTTTTTCTGAACAAATCACTCCACCACCTGATATATATATATATATATGTGTGTGTGTGTGTGTGTGTTCCTAATATAATGGATATCCATTAAACAGCTCTATCTTTTAATGGATACATATAATTAACATAGAAAACATTAGCCTGCACCCATTTGGCAAGACGGTTGCTGTAATGCAAATTATTGCCTGGCACATCCTTGTTCTGTTTGGGTTTGCTTAGAGCCCTTGTTTTTCTCCTGCTCCTTGCTTTCCTCAGTCAGGTAGGGAGGAGGGCAGGACGATTTTCTGTTAGTGATGAGCAGATGGTCTTCAGCTTTCGGTTATCTGCGCTGCTGCTTTTCAACATCCACATGTGTAATCAGCTTCGGGTTTGCATTTGCCCAGTGTGAAGCCCATGCAGGGCAGAGATATTGTTCACTGTTGCTGGGTGCTTAGGGTTGTGCCCAGAATACTGTGTGCCTCCTGCACACTGATTGAATGTCAGACTGAATTCAAGATTGCAGCTCTTTGATCTGGCTCCTCAAGTGTGTTTCATCATAATTCGCATTGGTTGGAATTTACATTCCATTTTAATACCTCACCTTTTCTGGTCTTAGTGTAAAGAAGGAGTTAGAATGGCTCTTAATGATAATCTATATTAACTTGACACCCTCTAACACTGGACAGACACAGCTCAGCAAGGTCTTCTTGCCAGGCATCAGGACGGGTGGTCGGTTTCCATTCTCTACAGGACTGTCATGTCTGATTCCCCCCCCACCCCAAGCATCATTCCATCATTCCTTTACCCTGCCCCCCAGGCCATGGAATCCTTCTTTATACAATTGCCTCTGTATTGGTAGCATGGTAAGTAATTACTAGTCACTTAGTATAGCCTAAGGATCAAATTAAATTTGGATCTATAGGGGTGGGAATTTGAATAGAGAGTAACTGTTTGTTTAATTGATGGTCCAAGGACCCATTTGACATGAGATGGAGCTGCTCAGAGTCAAAGGTCCTTATGGCTGAAAGATGGTCACTATGCCTGTGTTGGGAAGTGGAAGATTTAATGGGCTCCAACTTTAGAAATAAAAAGAAGGAACTGAAATCAAATGTAGTTTTCAAATACCATTTTAAAAGGAAACCATAACTGTAGCCTGGAGACCAATGCTGTGTAAACTTTGAAGGATTTCTTTAGGTTTGTAACTTCCCTGTATTTATTGTCACTGCTGGTTTGGGGGCTGATTTTTTTCCTCTGTAGTTATTAGCAATAAACCCTTAAAATGAAAGGCTTCATGGTTACCTTGGGAAAACAAGAAAGAAGAGAGAGAGCCAGGCAGACTGATTCCCATACCACTGTTGGAGTTTGGGGACAAAACCATGTAGGTGATCAATAAAGTGAAGAGAAAAGAAAAGGGATGAAGAGGAGGAGGTAACTGAAAGCCTGAAAATAGGCTCTGGGCTGAGCCAAAGGAGGGCCCGTTGGCTGACAGGCGCCCAAGCATGCTCCCTGAACTAGAGGAAAGAACAAAGCCACTTGGGGGGGGGGCAGGGTTGTAAAGCTTAAGGTGCATGCTAGGGAAGCCCAGACAGGGAAAAAGAAGAGAAAGGCCAAGCTGCAGGGAGACCATGGCGCTTCCTGTTCTAAGGCTGCCTCCAGTACAGCTCAAAGGAGCTGCTTTTCCCTGAGGGCCAAGGACCTCCAGGTTGGAAAGCGAGCTCTTGGTTTCAATTCCAGGCATGCGCTTGTCTTCTTGAAATTGAGTTTAGATCACGTTTTAGCAAATGTCCTCCTATAGAGAAAGGTCTTCATATTAAAAAATCAAGTTCACGGGAGACAAGCTTGGTATTTCTAGTGGCATTTCTACCTGTCTCGACCAGGGAGAATCTTTATTCCATTTTCCATCACTGCCTTGCCGTATTTCCTCATGCAGTTCAAACTGTTGTTTTAAATCTATGAAGCTCAAGAAGAGTGAGGCCTAACTGTTCCCAGAGGTCACCCTTGATATTCTTTGTCCCCAGCTGGGTGTATGCACAACTAGCACTGATCAGAACTGGAAAGGAAGCCTGGGGCAATGTGTTTATGTGGGGAAAGGAGACTTGGGTTCGGAAGATGCAAAAGTCATTGCTCCAAAACTTTCCCTTTTCCATGTGTTCAAATCTTTCCTGGGCTACAGATACATTGTGACAGGGCAAGGCAGTGCAGAGGTTCCTCCATCTTGTATTCATGCTGAGGCCATTTTAGGTTTTATTAGAATTTGATTTCCTTAATGGAGAATCCTATGAAAAATCACCCAATTCTGTTCTAAGAATCTGAGGTCAAGATGCCCCTGCTAACTTAACATGGCTGCAGTTAAACTGCTTGTGCAAACCTCTCCCTCCAGCTAACTGTTATCTTAGCTTTTGTTAAACTGCTAACTTGCACAAAAACCTCCCTTCCCCTGCAGCTGCAGAGGAGATACCAGGATGTGATTGTTGCCTTTAAATTCCTCTTGCTCTAAATGCTTGGGGCTATGCTTGGGTCCCTTATACCCGAGTGAAGTCCCAGTTGGCTGGAATGAAGACTTTCATTTGGCCATAGACTGCCTGAGTGGTCATCTCTGGTGGACTCTCTGAGACAATGTATTGCTTCTTCTTAGATGGTGAGGCTGAAAGCCTGTTATTACCCTGAAAGCATTTACAATGGTTCTTTTAAAAAGAAAGAAATAAAATATCAATTCAGATTTATACATATTACTTAAATGCTAAAATATGCTTAAATACCTATTTACTAAAAAATGCTACCTAAGTATGCATTTGGTACATGAAATAAGTATGCAAAATGAGATTTTTCTCCTTCAAGTTAATCACTAGACATTTTCACTGCCATTTTTTTTGTTTTTGTTTATGGGTTTTGTGGTTACTTTGATTAGTACAACCACATTTTAACCTTGGTTAGGTTGGCATTTATAAGCTGGTAACCAATGATGAGTTTCAAGTATTCATATTTTCCAAACTTTGTGATGGTTTTTGTATTTCTGTGAAATGTCATAAACTGGCAGGGACTGTAAAAGCAAGGATGAGTGTAGTGGATGTCATTCCATGAGTGACACTTTAAAAATCCAGATGCTGCTGCAGTAGTCCACCTTACGTCTTCATAGAGTTGTCTTGTGCCGGTTGCTTGTAAAAATAACTGTTCCTGATAACACTGGGGATTATAGTATGGGACTCCATGAAAGAGGTAGGTGTTCAATGTCTTCATCCCTTCATATTCTAATTTAAACCCTCTAAGAGCAGCTAAGACATTTGCACACTGATTAAGTGGAAAGGCAGTGTTTTGAAATAAACCCTGTTTGGTACAGAGCAGGCTATGTGTGGGAGGGAGTGGGAGAGACCCATGGAGAGATAGAGGGACAGTCAGGCCAATTTAGCAGAGATGGAGCCATGGCAAATTTGATGAAGCCTCTCTTAGAAGTAATTGTTGCTGTCGCTATGGAGCCCTCTGGAAAAATAACCAGAAGCTTCAAGAGAAATGAATTTCTTTCTTAGGTCCCTAAGTGAAGAATCCTCAAAATGAAGTTTTCCCTTTTCATTGGTGGGGAAAGAGAGGAGAAACAGAGAAGGGTAGGGAGGGAAAGAGGGAGAGGAAGAAAGAGAGAGGGAGAGAGTCAGAAAGGAGGGAGGGAGGGAGAGAAACAGAGAGAGAGAAAAGATAGAGTATATGCTGGAAAACATGAGTGAGGGAAATAGAAAAAAGAGGCTCTTTGGCTTTTTTCCACTAGGAATCTTGAGTGTCGAGGCCCACGGGCTAGAAGGGTCTCCCACAAGAGTCAGTGGGCACAGGGAATAGACACAGGAACTCAGATGGCCCTGTATCTGGAGTGATTGTCTTCTCATTTTCTACGTGAGCGAGAATAGAGCACAGGGCATCAGTCACAGTCAGAAGTACCTGTGCACGCTGCCACTGCTGCCTTTCTTATCTCCCCACTCTTAGCTCCCACCTTCTCTAAAAAAAGCAGGTGTGTAGGTACAACTAGAATTTTGACCCGCTTCTTAGATGCTATATAATTTATTATCTTTTGTGTGTGTGTGTGTGTGTGTGTGTGTGTGTGCATGCCCATTGTTTTCTTTAAACTAGTCCTGTATCGTATCTCATCTAGGTATTACTATTTCTTTCTCATGTTGACTTTGAACATTTACAAGCTCTACACATTCACTTAGCAAGAATTTATTGAGCAAGGACTGTGGTTTTACATTAAAGCCTGCTTGTAAATCCTCCTCACTGGGGCTGAATAGCTGCTTGCTTAGAATGTCACCTGTTCTCAGAGTGATACTTGGGCAGTGTCTGCACTGCCGAAGAGTCTGAGGACCTCAGATATGGATGGGTGGTTCAGCTGTAGTCTAAAGTAGAGGGAGATCTCCAGTCTAAAGTAGAGAGAGATCTCTTACTCTTTGTTTTGTTTTGCTTCTCGGAAGGTCCGCGGGGCCTACAGTATGGCCTGGGGACTAGAAGCTCTATGCTGCCCAGCTGGGTAGATGGGCTCAGGAGGGAGGGGGCAGTTCTGCCTCTTCTTGGCTATGATGCTGCTGTGATAAGAGTCCATGGGAACAGGAACGCTTTCTCAGGCAATGCATTCTCTTGCCCTGTTCCTTCTGTGCCTCTCTCTGTCTGGGATCAAGACTGTGCCCTCCCTTCTGATAAAGGTAGAAGGGACACAATACAAGTTCCCTTCCTTCCTACAGGAGGCCTCCGTCCACACTGTAGTGGGGGAGTTTGGGGATAATGAGCCTGTCCTGTGGAAAGGAAAACAGATTGCTTATCTGTGATATTTGAGGATCGTCCTTTTTAATCATTGCTTCATTAGTTACTCTGTCTCCCTGATCTTATATTTCAGTTTCTGGCAGGTTGATCAGGAGGCTGTCGCTAAATCATCCATTGTCTGTGGGACACTGGCCACCCTGGGAAGCATGGCTATGCGTGAGAGCTCTTTGGCGACACTGGTTACTTTTCTACCCAGGTTGCAGCAGCCTGAAGTCCCACAGCTGCTGGTTACCATGTACGCCTGCCTCCCTTTGGTTTCATTCTCAGAATGTCACAGTGACCAGCTTGCAGGTGGCATCCTGCTATAGATGCTGGCACAGATTCTCAAACATTATGCAGCCAGTACTGATTTTCTCCATTATTTGTTGACAATAATAGTTGCTTTGAACTCTCTCTCCCTCCTCTCTCCCGCCTTCCCCATGCATTGCCCTCCTTCAGAATCACTCAGATTCAGGGATGAGAGAAAGAAGCCCTTCATTTTACGGCCAATCCCAGGATTTTTTTATTTGGACTAAATCCTGCCATAAGCAGCAAGAGCTCTGTGGACCCTGTAAAACTCCTTTCTCACTCACTGTGTCTCCAGGCTCGCATGCCCTCCCCCATCTCCCCCACTTCATGCCAAACACAAGCACAGCTTTCTCTTCCATCTCTTTTACTGAACCTGTTAAATATCAAAGCTGTAAGACTCTACCAAAGTCAGACCTTGTATAGTGCCACCCGAGAGACTACCAACCTCTAAGCACCCCATTGTCCTTGCCTTTCCTGTGGCAATTCATCAGGAAGCAGCTTATTTCATAGGAAATAGATGAGTTTTTAGCAGTGCTGCAAATAGCATTTGTTGTCTGTGGAAATATGATTCTGGGATAAAGTTGAAAAGAATTGCTTAGGTTTTAAGGGTCTTGGTGCACTGCAAAGAATGAATACAATTTCCTAGGAAAAATGGTCCAACCAAATGAGTACTGTTCAAGTCCAGAGGGGAGTGCTGTAGCCATGTGCAAAGGATGTCACTTCCCCTGTAGGGTGGGAGGGTCGGGAGCTGTAGGTGACTGAGATATAAAGATGCTTTTCTTTTTTAAGTACTGGGGGTTGAACCTAGGGCCTTTCATATAGCAGGCGAACAGTTTACCACTGAACTACACTCCAAACCCTTATTACTGTTGATTTTGAGAGTCTCACTAAGATGCTTAGGATGGCCATATACTCCCTCTGTAGTCCACACAATCCTTGAACTTGAGATCTAGCCTCAGCCTCACATGTAGCTAGGATTACAGGCTTGTACCACCAAGTCAGACTATATAGTATTCATCTCAGTACCTGGAGGTGCTAAATGTAACTGACACCTACTGGGTACCTGTTATATCATGCAATGTTCTAACTATTATCCATGCTTTGCGTCTGATACTTACAGCCACGTCATAAGGAAATATCACCATTATCTTGCCTTGCCATTGTATGCTTCTTAAACAAAAGAAGTTTCTCATCCCACATTGTACAGCTGGCAAGTACCAGAGCCAAATTTTGAATCCAGATAATATAGTTTTAGATTTTTATTTTTAACCTATGCTAATTCAATTGAATAACAGTACTTTTAGTACTTTTTTCATTTTACAAATAAAATATACTGTACATATGTGAGTTATATAACATGATGTTATAAGATACATATATGTTAAAATGCTTACTATAGTGGAACATAATAGCATATCCATCATTTTTCATAATTGTTTTTCCCATGCACAGACTTTGTGAAGCAAGAGCAGTTAACACCTACTCAATCAATACAATTTCTAACTAGAAAACTCCATACCAACTGTAGTCCTCACATTATATAGTATCATTTTATGTATGTTCTTTTAAATTGAAAATGAGTCCTTTTATTATTTTTTCGTTATTCTTGAGGATCTCATATATATAATGTATATAAATATAAATACACACATATGGAAACATGATCATATCCAACTCCATTCCAACTACTTCAACTTCTCTAAGTACTCCCCAACTTCATGTCTTCTGTCTTATTTTTATTTATTTAAAAAAAAAGATTTTTGTTTTATGTATATGGGTGTGTCTGTGTAGGGATATATGCACCTAAGTGCAGTGGCCTCAGAGGCCAGAAGAGGGCACCAAATCACTGGAGCTGGAGTTACAGGTTATTTTTGAGCCCGTGACTTGGGATCTGAACTTGGATCCTCTAGAAGAGCAGTATAAATTCTCAACTGCTGAATAGCTCTTCAGTCCTCATTTTTCTTTATTTTTTTTTGAATAATGAATTGGTGAAAGAAAAAAATCATTCAAAAATAAAACCAATTAAATTTCATATGATAATTGAAGGATACAGGGAATAAAGATGTAGGTATTATCCTTAAAGACTTTGACTTCATAGTACCAGGGATGCCAGGTGGGAATTTTATAAGATACTGGAAAGATATGAATACACCCCCGACACACACACACACACACACACACACACACACACACACACACACACACCATTTCTAAGATGTCAGAATCTCAGAGTAGCATGCAGCTTCTCTATTCCAACAACCTTGAACTGGTAGTCCTGATATCTGTGCTGTGCCTCACGGTTACCCTCCACGTGTTAACTCAGCTCCATGGTTTGTAATGCATGCTCCTCTTTGGTCTGCAGACTAAACTTTTAACATTGTTTAAGGATCACCACCTCTCTATCATTTTCTCTAATCCCTGCTTTAGCCTTTGGATTCATAAGTAGCTGTCCTTTCACATTTCAGTTTATATCCAGCCTTACCATTTCCTATATAACTATTTGTTTATCATCTATTTCCTCCACTCAGTACTGAGCTTTTTATAGGCAAGGTCATATTTCACTGGCCTATGTGTCCACAATGCCAAGTCGAGTCATAAGTCCTGGCACAACTCAGATGCACACTGGTACTTAAGATGCACACTGGTACTTAGTGGAGCTCCATCAAATTGGATGCTGCCGCACTTTGCTCCAGTATTCCAGGAGCTTCATGGGTCTGTGAGTATACATGGGGACAGAATAATTGCAGGAGATGGGATGCCTGTACCTCTTACATTCCCTGACCACAAATCACTTACTCCATGGTAAGGTCAACTTGATTTAAAGGTACAGGACTGAGGAAGAGCACGTCATGAACTTGACTACATGATTCTCTTAACCAGTGTCAGCCCATTGAACTCTCCCTTCAGTGTCAACTCTTTTTGCCAGTAAAACAGCTTACTCAGCTTCTCAGAGGACTCTGACTTGATCAGAAAACATTGGCAACATTTTGGCTCCAATCTGACTTTAAGCCTGTTAGAGATAATGCATTTTCTCAGGATTAGGTGGTGCAGAGTGGTATTAGAGAACCATCAGTTATGCTCATGTCTTGGCTAGTAACAGGCAGAATTGGGAGCATGCCAGCTTTCACCTCATTGCTAACAGACTCCTTCATTAACCTGTTAAGTCAAGTGCACGATTCACTGTTGTTTTAGGAATGAGATGTATAATATGTGTACACACCTTTTCTTCCTTCATGCTTTTTATTTATTCTTTTGTATTTGTTCAGGCTGCTATGTAGACACATTCTCCTGAGTTGAACATTATGCATTTTCAAAAGAAGTGAGGAATCCAGAAACATCCAGTGTGGCTCGGTTTCTTTCTATTTGTATATGTGAGTGTGTGTGTGTGTGTGTGTGTGTGTGTGTGTGTGTGTGTGTGTGTGTCTGTATGTGCAGGTATGAAAATATGTGCATGTGGATGTGCACAGAGGCAAGAAATTAACCTTGGCAATCTTCCTCAATCACTCTGTACTTTAGTTTTTGAGACAGGGTTGCTCACTGAATCTAGAGCTCATTGATTTCTGGCAAGCCTTAGGGCACCTCTTATCTCTGCCCCCCCCACCCCAGCACTGGTTATAGATGTATATTGTCATGCTTAGTTTATTTATTTATTTTGCCTGGGTGTGGGGCTTCCAAACTCAGGTCCTCATGCTTGTGTGCCAAGCACTTTACTGTAGTGGGTCTTCTTCTCAGCGCAGGCCTGGCTCTCATTATTAGACTTACCATTGCCGCATTTACCCTGTGACAATTGAAAATTGACTCTGCCCTCCTCTTAATATTCAAACATGTAAACTCACTCAATCAAAATGTCTCCTTGTCATGTTGCCCCCCTCATAGTCTATTTGTTAAGTTAAAGGCTGGACGAGCCATTTGGAGGTGGTTTCCTCTGCAAGGAGTCTCAGTGAGCCTGGAAGCCAATATCTCTCACACCACCTTTTGAGCTATGCAAATGCATGCTTCCTGTTTGTCACACCTGAAATCAATTTTGTACCTGTTTTTACCCCACATTTTGCACACAGTGCCACAAATTGCTGCTCCTCAGGAGACTAAGCCAAGGACGTTGTGTTCTACTCTCATGATGAAATGCAGATTTCCCATTGAACCTAATCAACCTTCATTTCAAAAGGTTGATAAGGGGGATACTTAAAAAATGCAGTTGGTGAGATTTATGGCACTGAAAAGAGTCCATTTCCAGAATATTCTCTGATTCTAAAGCTATAGAATTTTTATTTCATTGTGTGTTAAATTACGTTTTCATTCGCTTCAAGTCCTTGCTTCTCAATTTTGTGTCCCTCGAAGAAAGACAAGCGTGTTGACAGTCACACTGATCTCTGTAACGTTCTGTCCCAGGCAGAAAAGATATACAGTCTTCAGCTGCTCTTTTCCCATCAGTTGATTTTTGTACTGGCTGATGTAGCTGTGAGTTTTGCATGAGAAAGCATGGTCTCTTTCTAGTCAGGAAAGAGAAATAACACGGTTTGAGTTACTAATCATATGCCAGAGGCTTCCTGGATTTTAATGTATGTCAAATCACTTCCCTATGACTTTACTGGTTGGATGCTTTTGTCGCTTTCCCACAAATAAGGATGTCAGGACTCAGGTTTATAGGCTCCCCTCACCAAACATGAAAGGCAAAACTGGCATTCAAACCTGGACTTATCTCACCCTAAATCAGTTGTATTTTCCTTACTTGACAAAGCTCTTCCTTATAAGTCTTTATCAGTATGGGCCAGCCTACAGAACTTAGAATATCCAGGGAGGCAAAACTCTTGCCTGCTTATTCTCCACGTGCCCTCGGAATCCCTCTCAACATAACACCAAGAAGACACTGTCAGTACACGATTGGAAGTTAACTGTTCCCATCTCTAAATCATATCCAAAGTCTGCAATCATGGGCTTTGTTGCTAGAGTGTGAGGTCAGCTAGGGAAGTAGCTTTACTGAAGCAAAGACACTCATACAGAGACCCAAAGTTTGAATCCCAGTGACCTTGAGAAGTAAGGCTTCTGCCTGAAGCAGGTGTTAGTAATAAAACCAAGAGACCCCAGACTATCATTGTCATCCAGCTTGCTTGAGTTCCTCCTGGGAAGAGGTTCATTAACTGTAGAACCATTCTGGAAGTATATACCAACATGATTTCTTTCCTGCTCTGATTCGTTCATTCTTTCAGGTCATTTGAAACAATATGTCAATGTCACTTAATGACCCATGCATAATTCCATGCTTGTTCTCATATACTTTCCTAATGGTTCTCAACATCATCATGCCTTTGGCTACCTGCTTACCACTCACTTTTATCTTTCTAGATCATAACAATATTTCCTGTTCACCTTCCCCTCCATCAGTTCCAGCATCTTGATCATAAATTATGTGCATCAGGTCTTTACTATCATGGTGAGACTTGGTTCAAGAGTTGTGATGTCTTGAAATGACATGCATAGCTTGGATCCTGAGATCAAACAGTATGGTTTGTCGAAAATATGGACAGGTAAAAATACCCAATGCCTTTCTCCTTCATACACACAGTTCTACAATATTTGTCAAGCTACATTTGTGGAACAAGGAGGCATATGCATATGTACTATCCATAACCCAGCATAGTTATTGTCATTGATAATGTTAACATCAAGGATTTTTGGCTTTTCTGCAATTGAGGATAGATTTGGTTTGGTAAAGTTAAGGATGCATCTCTAGAACCAAGAAGACTTGATTTGTAAAATAAAAGAGGCAAGTTGAAGTTACTGGGGCAAGAGAAGACCTAAGCATTAACATGGGAAGTGGTGAACAGTTTGGATATGGTGCAGAAGGTGCTTTGGAGTATAGATGTGTCTAAGAGGAACATTTAAGAGATTATTCATGAGATGTCATTTATGATACTGCACTGTCCCTTGTTGATGCCAACCTTTGCTTTGGAGAGATTGGATTTCTTTGATGGACTTTGAAGAGGTAATGATTTCTCCATTCAGGATGGTTGGGCAGAAACCAATGGGGTAGGTTATATACAAGGTCTGTAGGGTCTGGGAAGATGACATTGAGCATCTTCCTCTATTGCTCTTCACCTTATTTTTTGAAATAGTGTCTTTCACTAAGCCTAGAGCTCATTGGCCAGACAAGACTAGCTAGCTAGCTAGCTAGTGAGTTCTAGCAACCCTCCTGTCTTTACCCAGTGCTGGATCATAAAGACACACCACTGTATTTGCCTTTTACATCCATTTTGGGGAACCAAACTCAAGGCCTCATGCTGGTGTGGCAGGTCCCTTACCAAGTGAGTCACTTCACCTACTCCTTCTTTAGAGCATTAGATCTTCAGATGTCTAATGGTTTAAGGCAACTCAGCTGAGACACGTGGATCTGGTATCATCTTACAGCAAATAAGCAGCTTAGAATTCAGCTAGTACTATTGGATCATACCAAGAGGGTCAAACATTCAGAGACACACCGGCAGGAAGTGTACTATCCACGTGGTCTTTGTGTTAGTCATATCTAAAAGTCTATAGACCAAAACAAGGAAACCATTGTGACCTTAGTGGGTCTTGACTTGTTTTATGCCATGGCATGGACTTTAAAATGCTCACATGAAAGCCCACTCATGGCCAGCAACACATCAGATCTAGGAGAAACTAAAAATGTCTTGCAGTCCCCTTTCTCAAGAATATATGACTCTTCTCCACTGAGATATAGTGATGGCTTGTCTCTGCATCAGTCTTATTTGAGATCTCCTATTTATACATTGTACATATTCGGAATCTTCTAGCTTGTCTTTTTCTACCAAGGCCTTCATATCCAGTCTCTGAAAGCATAACTAAGCATCAGATCCCTTTGGAGAGGTGAGGTGCACAAATGTGTGTCATCCCTGTACCTTTATGGCCTACTCTTTCTTTTCCTGTGGGGTGCTTTCATCCCAAGGAGTCTGTCTTTTAAGGAGGTTTACCCTTGAGCTCTCCCCACCCGCAAGGGAGAGCTACTGCCCTTGCACTTGGGAGAGATGGTCCTACCCCTCACCAAGGGTGTGGGAAAGCTGCTCCAGTGGCATGGGCCTAAGAGCCGGCTCTTCCTCTCACCTGAGGATGTGGTCCCATTGGCCCAGACTGGCCAGCTCAGCTACCACCCAGATCCACATCCTGGGCCTTGGGTTGGCCCATCCTAACATCTACCCCATCTATGTCCTGTTGTAGTGTGTGAAGGAACTGGTTGGAGGAGGCACAGAGGAATAGTGAGTTTTTTTTTTTTAATTAATTTTGGAGGACATGCTATAGGGGTAAAGGGTGGATGTGGAGGGACTGAGAGGTGAGTGGACTGGGGTGCATGATGTGAAATCAATAAAAGATTATAGTTTTTAAGAAAAGGGTTTGCCCTTGATTTGATACCCTTGCTACCAAGATCATTTGCCTCAGGAGACTGAAACAGAAGCCACAGTTAACACTTCTGAAGTCTGTCCTCCCTCAAGCACATTTGCCATGCAATTCTGATTATCCCTCTGCTTTGGGATGCTCCTAGCACCAAGTAGCGTTTCTTCCTCCCGTATTTTTTCCTCAGTCATAGATTCTGATGCTCATGCTTCTCTACCCTTGCTTGTTCCTCTTTGACTTCCGGAAAGGCTTAGCTAAGATTATGACGTCAGCCACTTCCTTTAGTTCAGGCCTCTCCTTTTTCACCATGACCTTGTGAGGCTAGGAGTATTTGCTGGTACCGATGCTCTCCTTCTTCTCTCAGCTTTCTGGTTGAGACGGAGACAAAACTCAAATATTTAGCCATCA
>CABHPQ010165426.1:0-12570 GCA_902168405.1 Peromyscus aztecus | reverse complement strand
GCAGTTACCAGCAGGGCTGTCATTCTCACCCTTGGCTCTCAAATCTAAGCAGTGGCCAGGAATGGCCTTCAGGGCACCCTTGGCCAAGGGCTTTGCAGCTTTCCAGTGGCAGTGAAAAATGTCATATCCAATAAAGGGGGCAGGAATAGGGGGTATGAGGAGAGTGAGGAGCAGACCAAGGCCTCACCAAACACCTGGAAGTGTGGGGATGGGAGTATGGTGCTTAAAATGCAGGCTGCTTTCAGGCAATGGATGCGCCTGGCCGGTTAGAAGAGGTGGGTGCCAGCTGACTTGACTGGCTGGCCCCTTGAAGAGCTCTCAGCCTTCAGTCTGCCTTGGCAAAATATCTAATGCAGAGTGCCAATTAATTAATCTTGGCTAACCCGCGGAAGGATCCTCACTTCTACCCTCCCTCCTCACTTTATCTCCTTCCGAGAGTAGTCTGGCAGTGTCTCCTGCCATCCCCCACCTTAATCTTTGCAGTGAGAAGCAAGGGTTAGCCCCCTTCCTGGCTGTTTGCCCTCAGCCCAAGAAGGAGAGATCTTAACATAATTCTCTCCCCTAGTGGTAGACTGCCAATCATCAAGTCACAGTACACGGGGGCACTGAGTTTCATAAGTCATGATCAGCGTTGTAGAAAATAATAGAGACAGCCATGTTGGTAGTGTCTTATTTCATATATGGGGTTTCAGTCATGTGTGTTGGAGTGGGTGTGGGGGCACGTGTGTATGTGAATATATTAGAGGTTAGCTTCTTTTTCATTCATCAACATAACCATTGTTATTTGAGATAGGGTCTCACAGTGTGAGTGTGTGTGTGTGTGTGTGTGTGTGTTGTACATGCATACAACTGAGTCCTTTGCAAATAGTTAATTTTTAGTTCTGGATGTGGTGAAGCATGCCACACTTGAGAAGCTGGAACATCAGGATTGCCACACTGCAAGACCTTCTCCAAAAAAAAAAAAAAAAAAAGAGAGGCAAGGGGTCATGGCTCATGCATTTAATCTCTGTACTGAGAAGACAGAGGCAGGTGGATCTCTGTGTTCCAGGCCAGCCAGGGCATACCTGCATACCTGCGTTCCCTACAACAGGGGAATGACCTGGAGAGCTTCACCGATGTGCCCTATGCACTAAGTGGTAACAACAATAGACTTACCCACAAGGCCAAGCCAGTTCTCTTGGGAGAGGAAGCATGTGTGAACTTGAAGAAAGGGGGTGGGGATAGGTTTCCGCTGAGTTAGCATAGCTTTGCTGGGACAGCCGTAAATCAAGCAGATCAGTGGCCTGGTGTTTCCAAGCTCTAAAGCCTGGGAGTGAGAATGACGGAATTTGTGGGCAAATGTGAACCGTGCACATTCCAGATGAAATTAGAGGCAAAGGGTCATGGAGGTGCCTGTATCAAGGTGCTTGCATTCCCAGAGAGGAAAGAGCAGGCACTGGGGTGGGGGTGGGGGGTAGAAAGATTCGATTTTGAGAGCCTTCAACTTAAAATCTGCCCCTCCCCCAGTGTTGGAGTACTGGAACAGAGCCCTGGATTGTAGGCATGCATCAAGCATGACCGAGAGCATTCTCATCCCAGCACTCCACAGGGAGTTTTGTCAGGTGTGAACATTTGGGTTGTTCAGTAGTTTGTGTACGTAAAAGAGGGGAGGACACCCTGAAGGAGTCTTTGAGGGATAAGCTATGAAGAGACTGGAGTTTAGGAGTGCAGGGTTTGAGCGCTCAGCACAAGGTGGGTAGGCTGGTGGCCTCAGTACGTTTGTGCTGAATAAGCCAAGGAAATGGCTTCTAGTTGATGTTGTAGGAGGCAAACTCTGACCAGTGTTGGCTCTAATGTAGGTTCTGGGCCCTTGGGACTTTGGATGCACATCTGTGCCAGTTTTGCTGGAGAAGCTTCGGGTTTATCAGAGCCAAAAGCTGGTTGTGACTGGTGGGTGGACAGTACAGTGCCAGGGTGATGGCCCCACAGAGCAGACCCAGCCGGAGAGAGCAGAGCAATGTTGCTGTGCTTGTCCTCAGGGGCTGTCAGAGAAGGCAGGCCTGAGGCCTGTACACCCTCTGCAGCGGCTGTTTCCTGTGGGGGTGGTCTCTCAGTCTGGGGCCGCCTTGGAGGGAGTACTCAAGCCCAGGGGAATGATTGGGCAGGATTCCTTGAACAGGGCAGGGCCTGGGCCTTGGATCCTAGAGGAGACAGTGGGTGGGAAGATTATGACTCTTTGGGTGGTCTGTGCTCCACTTGCTCCTTACCTGTGCTTGTCAATTGTGATGGGACCCTTCTTCCAGGGTTGGCCAGTTCCAGGGCAGGTTTCATATGATAGTGTGTTATCAGTTACCTAAAGTGTGCTTGCCGGCTGCAGAGGAGCACACTAAGCCACCTTACTGTGATCATCTTGTATTTGTCCAGCTACACCATACACTGCCCAGTTGCGCCCCCCCCCCCCCAACACCCCCGAAAAGGATGTGCAGGGTCCACTCCTCTTTCTCCACGTGCTCACCAACGGGGAATGGTCAGTTTTCTTTTTACCCATAGTAAACCTGAAATGAACATTTAACATTTTGCTATTATTTTATGTGTATGGATATTTTTGCCTGCTTGTATGTCTGTGGACCATGTGGGTGCCCTAGTGCCCGAGGGGGCCAGAAAAGGGCATTTGGATCCTGGAGTTACAGATGTTTGTTAGCCATCCTGTAGGTTCTGGGAATGGAACCCAGGTCCTCTGGAAGAGCAACCAGTGTTCTTAACCACTGATGAACCATCTCTCCAGCCACACAAAGTGAACCTTTAAAATTCACCTCTTTTCTCTCTCGAGACAGGGCTTCACCATGTACCCAAGGCCAACAGCCTCCTATACCTGCTAGATTTACATTTTTTGTTTTAAAGTCTATCTCCCTGTGTGTGTGATTGGGGGTGTGGGAGGGGTGCAGGCAGGGGGTGACTTTCAGATGACAGTTTTTTCCTCCCGCCAAGGGATCCTGGGTGCAGGATCCCAGGATCGTGCAGCAAGCATTTTTTCCAGCTGAGCCGTCTCACCAGCCCTCCTTCTGGTGTCAGGATCTCACATTGTAGCCCAGGCTAGCCTCGCATCTGTGGCCGTCCTCAGGCTCCCGTGTAGAAGACTTGTAACAGCAAGCCCCTGTCTCTCGGCTCTGCCTTACTCTCCTCACCCTCGCTTGGGTGTTGAAGGGTCTTTGCACGGGTCTGCATTGCCAGCCTATGCCTTCGCGGACGTTTTACTGAGTTCTTCTGCTCTGAAGGAATCTGGTTATTTTTGGTGGTGCGTGGGATTTTCTTTCCATATCAAGACCATTGTCTCTCATTCTTCTTATGAGAGAGTTTTCCATGTAGAGGTTTACATTTAGAATACGGCCATTTCTTTACAGTTTCTGCAATGTGTATCTTTCTTATAAAAGACTCTGTCATCCTAAGATCTTAAGAAAACCCAGTATACGCTTTTCTCTAGTGCTTTGTTTTGAATTTCTTTAGTTCATCTGGATTCTTAAATCTAAGCATTTTCCCTCTAAATCTTCGTAGCACTGCTCTTCAGTCTTTCCCCATCCGTTTGATTCCTGCCTTTGTAAGTTCCTACTTCGTGAGTGTTAGTGTTACTGTTTGTTTTGAAGACAATGGCTTGCTCTGTCACCAGGCTCGTCTTGAACTCACAACCGTCCCGCTCGAGTCTTCCCAGTGCTGGAGTATTCAGTCTCCACACCATAGATCTCTTTGTCTAGGTTCCTGTTTCTGTTGATTCTCCTGGTCCTTCCAACTTTTTCTCCCTTTCCAAAACCTACTGGTGATCCTTAATCACTCTTGTTGATCAGGTTGATGTAACGAGTGTTCTAGCATCAGTAGGCGCTAGTTCACAACCCAGAGGCCACTGGGTGTTCTAGAGGCCTTGGTCTTTGTCCCATAGCTGTGTCTTCACAGCAACCTGGCTAGTTGAGTAGCTGAAGATCCCAGACCTTTGTTGGGGACCTCTGAGGCTTTCCTGGAGGAACCATATGCTTTTGACAGTGACTCTAAATGCTGCCTTTGGGAAGTGCCTGCAAACTTGGACTCTCAGAAGACTTGAGCTCCATCCCAGCTTCTTCTAGTGTTGGATTACTGTCTATTATATGGAGGCCATGAGTTAGGCTGTTGCGAAGCACAGGGCTTGATGTAAAGTACTTTTTAAAAAGTCATTACTGGCAACTCACCACTCCTCCAAGCCAGGGTGTTTCCAGTTTGGTTTCGGCACCTACCTGACTGTAACTCAGACGTTATCATTTTGACATCTTGACACCATCTCTTTCCTAGTTATGGCATCAAAGATGCCAGTTCTTGGGGCTGACTTCAGATCTGTAACAGTGACCTAATTCAGGTTACCTCTCAAAGCCTCTGTTTCTTGACCCGGAAAATGGGGATAATGGGGTCCGTTCTTGGAGTTATGGTGAGAGTAATGTGAGGCCCCCACTGGAGATGCTCACGTGTGCCTTATGCGTGCAGCACTGAGGCTAAAGGGGCTGTGGAGAAAAGGGAAGGGCGCCAAAAATAATACAGGTAAACACTTGAATTAAAAACCATGGCTTAGCCAGGTGGCGGTGGCAGAGCACACCTTTAACCCAGCACTCGGGAGGCAGAGGCAGGCGGATCTCTGTGAGTTGAAGCCAGCTTGGTCTGCAGAGCGAGTTCTAGGACAGGCAGGACTATTTTCACAGAGAAACCCTATCTCGGGATAAAAAACAAAAACCATGCTCAAAGAGTAGACATCTTTAAGCCTAGGAGATCAGACTCTGCAGATCAAGGGGAAGACAGCTAAACCCAGGGCGTCCGGGGCTGGGAATGTAGGTCCAGTTGGTAGAGGGTTTGCCCGGCATCCCAGGGCTCCGTCCTTGGCACCTTATAAACCGGATGTGGTAGTGAGTGTTGGAAATCCCATCACTTAGGGTCAGATGTTCAGAGTCATCCCAGGCTACATTATGAATTCAGAGCCAGCCTGGTCTACATGAAGCTGTGTCTCAAAACAAAGGGGAGAGGAGGAGACAGCTCATCTGAACGTCTGAAAAAGCAAGCCGACATCCCACCCTAAGGGTCACAGCAATAAGGAAGTGTTAGGGAGCAGACATCTATCAAATCCAGTCAGAGGCAGGGGAATCCTTCTTTGGAGCCAGTGTGGTGGGCGTCTGTGTGCCAGGAGCAGTGTTCTTTTTCTGACTGGGCGCTGGCTAGTATTGGGCTAGGGTGCTACAGGAGGAAGTCGGAGCACCCTCTTGGTGCAGGCTGGTATTGGCTGTACCACTGCGGCAAGTGTTGGCAGATTTTGGTGTATCTGTCACTGAACTTCAGGGTCTGGATGGTTTCTTGGTCATCTTACCTACCAGTGACCTAGCCAGTGGAAGAAAGAAAAGAACTGGGGCCCCGGAGTGTGGTGACAGAGGTTTACAGAGCTGATTGAGTTTTAGGGGGGCAAGTGTGGCTGGGTGTGTGTTTCTCATTTGCAGAATGAGCTTGGGACACACGTGAATATTTCTTGGAATCTCCTACTCTGTTCTGTCCAAACCACAGCCGTTAAGGGGCTTGAGGTGACCTGAGGGGGCTGTGCCACAGCCCTGACCAGACCGTCGAGGATGCCTGAAGCATAAATAGCTACAGAGAAGTGATTGTATAACTATTAAGGTAGGGTCTCACGTTGCCTGGACTAGCCTTGGATTCTGTCACTATCCAGTCTACCTCTGCTCTTGAGCGGTCGGTCCATTCCCACATTTAAACCACCCCTCCCCCAGCACAAACACCCTTCGCCACAGCACGAGCTTCACCCCTCTTTCCCTAGCAGAGATAAAACAGCTCTGTTCTCAGCTTTTAACCACTCCACACTTGGTCCTCAGTTCCAGGCTTGTGCACAATAAATACAGTGTGGGCCTCACCCTAGGGGCCAGATTCTTGGGCTTTTCTGTCTTCAGAATTCATGCCTTGGGGGAAGAGATGCAAGAAGCTCTTCATAGGACCTGACAGAGAGCTGCTCTGGGGAAACTGGATGTGAGGGGCCATTACTCCAGCCCTCTTACAAAACCTGTGGAGGAGATTAGGGATAAAGAATGAGGTAACTTGAAACAGTGACCTGCCTGAACTTTGGCCTCTGGTGCTTTTATTTTTGGTGCCTTTTTATTGACATTTGTCTTGTTGTTGTTTGCTTGGTCTATTTTTATTTAATAATTAAATAATTAGAGGTAGTCTGGCCTCAAACTCATGATCTTCCTGCCTCAGGCCTCTCCAAGTGTGCCTGCCCCCACAACCAGCTGCTTGGTGCCTTTATGACACTTTATGCTGGCCTGAGGCCACCCGTGTAGGACAGAGTATGGACTTTTTCACCTGCTACCTCTCTTGGGGGTTCCCGTTCTGTTTGGTCAAAGAATGTTCTTACTAGGGAAAGACAGTACATAGGATAAGTTTCTTTCTGAGTGACCCCAAGTTGGGGGTCCGCCTTGGCCCAAGTGTGGCAGCTGTGATGATGAATTCGTGGTCTTAATTTTCACATGTGTGTTCTTAGTGTGCTGTTGCCTGAGCCTCTGAACAGCTGCAGATGGCATAAGTTAGGCCCATGGCCCTCCCCTGCTCCCTTCCTGTGGGTTCTTGTCTCGGGAAACATTTTTGTTTCGGCAGGCATGTCTTCCATTCACAGTGCTTACTCACTCAGCCAGCCGGCATTTACAGACTCGCTTCCAGGTGCCTGACCCAGGGGCTTGAGGAGTGGAATTGGATTCCACCTCTGCTCTTCAGCAGTCCAGTGGAGGAAGTGATGGCTAGGTGCTATCCCTGCCTGTCTTGTTTGCTTCTCACACACCTGAGGCTGGAACCCACATCCCTCTCTGATAAGCGATGCGGCTTAGAGTTGAGCCCAAGCCAGACTGGTGTATACAGATGTTGCCTTTCTCTCTTTGGAATTCACCTGTGGAGCAAGGCCAGGTACAGGAATATTAGTGTGTATGGCACTGACAAGGACACGTGTCCGGTCACACTGGATGGGTTATCTTTTGGCTACAGGTACTTAATGGGGTACCATCTAGGGAAAGATGAGTCAGATGCCTAGAGCCGGCAGGCTGATGCTGTAGCACGCTGGCAAGGCACTTGTATCTCACGACTAGTTTCAGTTCCAAGTCAAATCTGTGCAGGTCCTAATCCACATAACCCTACAGTACTCCAAGAAGGCAGAGCTGCCTGTGAGTGGGCATCCATGCCCACCAGGAACGCACCAGAGGCCTCAAGTACCTCACAGAACATTTATATGAACCCCAGCTCTTTCTTTCTCTGCCCAGGACTGTGAAGGCCTTATTGTCCGGTCAGCCACTAAGGTCACTGCTGATGTCATCAACGCAGCAGAGAAGCTCCAGGTGGTGGGCAGGGCCGGCACAGGCGTGGACAATGTGGATCTGGAGGCCGCCACGAGGAAGGGCATCCTAGTCATGAAGTAAGTTGTGGAAGCTGAGGTGGGTGTGGAGACCAATAAAAAGAGGGAAAGAAATGCTTAAATGAGAGCCAGATAGAAAATGTCTTTCAGAGTGTGTCTGAGCTAGGCCCCGGGGTCCCTAAGATGGTACCTAGTTGAGCATGGTTATTCCAAGACTGTGTTCTGCAGTCTTTGGGTGTGGAATTCGCCCTCCTATGGGGCCCCGCACATCTGCAGCTTAGCGTAGGAATCAGAAAACTCTAGGTGAGGTTTCCCTGGTTTCTTGCTCCAGTCTGGCTCTTCTGCTTTGCTAGCTCAGTGGTCCTGCACCCGGTCCAGATGCCCACGCTTTCTTGATGGAGTGACGTCCCCTCTTGTCTCTTCCTTCGTTTCCCTGCCCCAGTCTGAAGCTAAGATCCCAGTTTCTTTCCTAGCACTCTAGGCCCCAGAAGAGAGGGGTCCCTGTTAGTGCTGTGTTTGCAGAAGCCCAGGGGCAAAGATCATGGCCAGTTTGCTACTGCCGCGCTGTCCTGAATCAGGCACCTGAGTGACACAGCCATTCCCAGCCCACTTTGCTGACTCCCGAGTCCTGCTGTGCCTCTCCCCTGCCCCCAGGAGGGTGGGGGATTATTGACAGAAGGACTGACAGAGGTCAGTACCTGATGGTGGAAGTGTTAAAGGATAACCCGTTCTCCTGGCTCTCTCTTCCTGCACAGTCCGCCAGCCCCACTCCTTCCGCTGCGCTAGCCTCTTGCTAAGGGGGAGAGCTGGAAGCTCTGTTGTCTTGCACAAAGACAAGCTCTTAGAGTCCTTTTGTTTTGTTGTTTTTTTCGAGACAGGGTTTCTCTGTGTAGCTTTGCGCCTTTCCTGGAACTCGCTTTGTAGATCAGGCTGGCCTCGAACTCACAGAGATCCGCCTGCCTCTGCCTCCCAAGTGTTGGGATTAAAGGCGTGCGCCACCACCACCCAGCGTCCTTTTGTTTTTTAATGGAGTCTTTAACTCTTTGTGACCTTCATTTCTAGCAATGACCACACCCAGTAGAGGAAGCAGGAGGGTGAATGTGTGTTAGGTTTGGGGCATTGTCAACATTACTTTTTTTTGTTTTGTTTTGTTTTGTCTTGTCTGTTGTTTGAGGAGTAGGCTTTTTCTCAGTTCAAAATAGATTGAGTAAGAAGGAGAAACCAAACAGGTAGAGGTCTTGTGCCTAATACAAGCCAGGGGATGTGAGGTGATGGGTTTCCCCGATAGCAGGCTGACCTGGAAGTCATAGACTTGTTCAGAGGCTCACCCTAGGAAGGAGCAGAGGAGCATGTAGATCGATGGACCCTGAAATGAAAGAGTACTGAGCCAAACCACC
The DNA here is from genome assembly GCA_902168405.1 of Peromyscus aztecus. Classification (NCBI taxonomy): domain Eukaryota; kingdom Metazoa; phylum Chordata; class Mammalia; order Rodentia; family Cricetidae; genus Peromyscus; species Peromyscus aztecus. The sequence goes on along the minus strand of CABHPQ010165426.1, from coordinate 3,792 downwards.
CATCTATTCTCCCATCACAGGAGATGCTTCTTTGCCTTGTGCGTGTCCGAGGGAGGGCCTCTTTCTGGGGACCGGAGGCCGAGGTAGCCTGGTTCTTAGGGCAACAGAGTATCTGTCAGAGAATCCAGAATGGGAGCTTGGGTCTGGAAGCATAGAATAGTGGGTTTGTCTGGGCCCACTGACCTCTCTTCTGTTGGGTCTTTAGCACCCCTAATGGAAACAGCCTCAGCGCTGCAGAACTCACCTGTGGGATGATCATGTGCCTGGCCAGGTAAGTCCCTGACTCCTCAGGAGATCCAGCCACCTTCTGGTAGGTAATTACCGCTTGGCAAGCAGACAGACGTAGAAAAAAGGTACAGCCGTCTCAGTATGCAGATGCCTTGTAGCTTCTCAGGTGGTTTGGAAGTAGGCATGGGAGAATGGATGCTAACTCCAAGCTCACAGAGAGTGTATACACCATCTCCCTTTCCTTCTACTCAAGACTACTCCTCACACCCACTGGATGCTGTACCTTCTCTAATCCCCAAACCTTGAGAAAGCTTTTGGTACCCCAAGTGCCATGTGTGTCCAGGTTACTGCTAACTTGTTAAGCATTGAGATTTTGGGGTTTAACTCTTGTTAATTCATTCAAGAGACTCTGGTTTGGGCAGCTGAGCCATGGCCCCCAGTGTTTACCTGTCCTCTAGGCCTATATTGTAATGTATGGAATAAACATCATCCATGTGCCTACCTCTGGATTCCTATCTAAGGGAGCTCTTCTGGCAGGATTCTGGGCTGTGTGGGCCTCCTCGGGGGAGTGACCCCAGTCTAGTGACCAAGTAGATGGAACACACAATATGAACTCGTCGTAACAATCCAGGCAGTTGTTTGGCGGACATGACCCACTCCATAGGCCTTTCTCATGTCTCTGTGATACAGGCTTTCTAGTAAAATGGGGCCTGAAGCTGTTCTGAGTACCTCCTGTAGAGCCAGGCAGTCAGCACTCTTGCCTGGGGCCTGAAGCCTGCTGTGACTACAAGGTTTTCTCTTTCTCATCTTCTCCCTCCTGCTGGGGCAGTTAAGCTTTGCTCTGACTTCTCCCAGGATTCCTTGATAGCAGTGCAGACTTTGCAGTGGTCAGTGAGGGGGGGGATGGGGAGGACGGAGCAGCAAGGCCAGCGGGCACAGCAGGAAAAGCCTCCGCTAGGGTCCCCAGGTGTCCCCGCCTGTCTGAGCTGTGTCTCTCCTGGGAGGGTTGTGCAAGCCCCATACCCTAGTTTCAACTTGCTCTGTTAAATTGGGTGACCTATTTGTCTGTGAGAGTAAAGGAAGTGTCTCTCAACACCACTTTCTGACTCTCCCACCCCCACCCCTGAGGTGAAGAGCTAGGAATGGTCTCCCTCCAATGCCAGGGCCAGCTTATGTCATGGAGTAGGCAGGGTCCTGTGAAGTAGAGAAGGCTGCCCTCTCCCAGCATCCCTTACTGACGCCCCTCATCCAAGATGAGCCTAAACCAAGCCATCTGTACCCTATTGGGAAGGAAGTGCCTGACTCATAAGCTAGTGGGTGTTCCGCTCTTCAGGCTGCTCTCCTGTGACGGGCTGAGTGGTTCAGCCCGAATGCCTCCTGTACACAGGAACGAGCTCCTTCATTCAGGAGATGAGTCATGTGGACCCCAGCAGTCCTCGTGGAGTTCAGCGTAGAGAAGGTGGGCTGTACACACCATTCCTCATCTCTTCTTTATTGTCCCAGACACGGTCTTGGTGACACGTCCTACAGTCAAATTCTAACTTCGCCCTAACTGCCACTCTCTCTGTTTGATCCAGAAAGCAAAACAACCCAAGACATGGCAACTCAGACCTGCATAGGAGCCAGTAGAAGGAGATAGTCTACGTTGTATGGGGGAGTTTCAAGGAGTAGGCAGAAGGGTGGTGGACATGTCGGAAGTATCAGGATCATTTAGGGCAGAGTGGAAGGGACCATGGTACCCACTTGCCTCAGATTTGCTTTCTTGAGGTTTAAGAGGGAAGGATAATCAACTGCCCTTTCTTTAGAAACAAGAAACATCATCAAGAGTGGTCCTGATGTGGAAGGAAACAGTTCCTGGAGTCATTGGCACATTTGTCCCTGTAAATTGTGGCCGTCTGGCCACTGCTTACGGGAGAAAACTTGCCAAACCCATCTGTTCTCCTTGGTACTTTAGTGGCTGAGGTAGATCAGATTCTTCCCCCAGCCTCCTGGCTAGAGATGATGTCCTCTTGCTGGCCCAGCTCCCCTTGCGCACAGTGTCCCTGACCCTGAGCCTCCATGCCCATGTCCAGTGTGGCTCCCAGGAGAATGACTGACAGACCGATGGTGGCTGTGCTGATCTGTCCTCACACCGTCTTCCTGGGCTGTCGGGTGACCTACTGAACCTACTGTGTCCTTGCAGGCAGATTCCCCAGGCGACAGCCTCGATGAAAGATGGCAAATGGGACCGGAAGAAGGTGAGCTGTTGCTTTGCCTCACCCATGCGGGCTCAGCGCCCAAGCCCCACTCTTGGTCCTGACCTGGACATCTTTACCTTTTGCCTTGTCTGGTTGCAGTTCATGGGGACAGAGCTGAACGGAAAGACACTGGGAATTCTCGGCCTGGGCAGAATTGGGAGAGAGGTGGCCACCCGAATGCAGTCCTTCGGAATGAAGGTAAGAGGCTTCCAGACTCTTTGGGCATGGGCCTTTCTGAAGCGGCGTCGGAAGACATAGCTAGGCTTGGGGGAAGCCGAGGCTTTGTCGTGCACGGATCTCTAGAGTCTCTTATTAAATAAGCAGTAAAGTCGGGGAGAAAGGGGCCGCTGACCTCTCTATTGGGACATTTGAACTCAAAAGCTGAGAATACTGGATACAGGTCCCTCTGCTCCTGGGTATCCATAGCCGGAGTCTCAGTGGGCCAGCAAACGTTCTTCTGTGACACACATCCTTTCCCGTCATGCTACAGGGCCTCCTGGTTTTGCTGTGTCTCCTCTCGCTGATAGTTTAGAAAACAAACTGATTTATAGCCTAATGCCAAGGCAGTTATCTTTCTGTCCTCATTTCCCTCACTAACCCAGCAAAGATTAAAGGTGGTACTAGGTGGACGTAGTGTCACATGTCTATGATCTCAACAGTTGGGAGTCTCTGGCAGGTGGCTCATGAGTTCAAAGCCAGCCCGGGCTACATAGCAAGATCCTTTCTTTATTTAACATGTGTGCTTTTTTAACATGCATGCTTGTTTGAGTGTCCTGATATAAGAAATTACTAGACAGCTTCAGACCTGTCTCAGAAGTCACTCTGACCCTATCTTTTCCAACTCTGGGAGCCAGGAGGTTCCTGGCTGGGTGAAGGCTGTGATCAGTACATGTCTGCTCAGATAGGCCAGACAGCTAACAGCAGCTGAATGGATGCCAAGGGGCATTCCGTGTTTAATGTGGTTGTTGAGGGAATTACAGGGATTATGATCACACAGCAGGCTTTAGTTAAACATGAAGAAAGTTGTTTTGACAATAGTCAGTTATTCCAGGTCTGGGGAACCTTAAGAAGAGCTATTCTAGAGCTCCCCTGTCTCGTCCTGCTCTTCCCGTGGTCACCACCCTCCTACCTTAGCACTGGAATGGAAGTGATGGGTTGAGGCTGGCATCCGGAATTTATAAGAGTGTGCCTGAGCACTCACTGAAGGGATGGTGACCCAGCCCCCAGGGCGGCATCCCACTCTGCCACACTGAATGTCTTCTCCTCCACCCTTCACACATTTACATCACACATCTTTCTAAAGCTGAGGTGTGTGTGTGTGTGTGTG
>CABHPQ010165425.1:2268-16838 GCA_902168405.1 Peromyscus aztecus | reverse complement strand
TTAAATTGTGTTCCAGAGGATTTTATATATATATAAAAATATAGTGTGTGTGTGTGTACATGCATCTGCACACATGCATGTGTATTCACAAGTCCTGGGAGAATGGACTGAATTGCTCTAGCACACTCCACACCGGGTGCCATGAGAGATTTTTTTGACAACAATGCTGTTGGGGAGCAGTTATGCCCACTTTGAGCAAATGGGAGCAGAAGAGAAAGGTGAACCCCTCAAATTTATTTCTCTGTCCCTGTGGGTGATCATTTGTCCCTCTGTCCCAGCTCCTCCTAGGACAGCTCTGGGGATGCCCTCCTCCTTTCATTATGGTGATGGGATTGGCCACGTCAAGCGTTTATACACTCGGAGTGTTTATTGGTTCACACTCACAGCCTACCATGTGTGAGGTGTAAGGGATGCAGAGAGCCAGCCTGGCCCTGTCTTCAGGGGGCTTTGGTCTAGAAAGGGAGCAGGCACGGATGATAAAGTAGCAAACACAATTACATTCGTGTGGCATGCTGGGAGCAGTGATGTGAGTAGGGGTGGTGAAGAGCCTCTAGGCTGGTGCTGGGGGCTGACTTCTTAGAAGAGGTACCCTGTCAGCTGGAATCGAGAGAGCACCCCTGGTGGCCAGCACCAACCTCTTACACAAGAGCCCATGCTTGCCTCCACTCCCCCTGGAGCTGACTTGAGTGCACCATGCCTGTGGCTGGAGGTTCTTCAGGGCAGAAATATGTTTTGTGGTGAATCATTAAATTCCCAGGGGAATATTAGTAAGTGGTTGCATATTTTTCAATCATGATTTCCTTATTCTAGGAATTTGTGTTCCATAATAAACCCTTTCCATCTTCTCTCAAATAAAAGGGAGGAGAATTTAAGATTCAGTTTGAGCAGTAAATGATTTACGTGAGACAAGACTTTAAGTCTGTGTTTAGGTTAGATGTTCTCCTCAGGAAAGAGGTGAGGAGAGGAGAGAGTCCTTGCTGGTGAGAGACAGAATAAACATTTCAGAATTACTGTAAAAATACATAAACATCTTTACATTTGCAATTGACACATGTAATCACACATCTTTCTGGAGGTACAGCATGATATTTGCATACACATCTGCAATGCATAATGATCAAATCGGGCTAATTGACACTCGTCACCTTGTGCATTTATTGTTTCTTTGTGAAAATAGCAGGAGGTTGTGATTTCTTGTTTGCTTACTTACTAGTAAGCTCCACCTCCTCTTGTAAACTGCTGTGGTTCCCGGGGAGAGGCCTGTGCTCTGCCTCAGACTTGGAAATCACAGATCTGGCTGTTAGAGGAGCCATTGTGAGCTTGGTAGACTGGGAACCTCTCCTGAAGGTACAGGAATTATCAGCGCACTTGAGCAGTCGTGCATGAACAGTTAAGAACCCACCAGACAGCTGCCTCAGAGGGAAGTCTTTGCTGTCACCACAACTTCCCTTGGGCAGTTTCTTGGTCACCTAGGAATCCTACATAGGCTGAGAAATGCCCCAAGCTTAGGGGTACTGCTCCTCCAGGCAGAGCCAGGACAATGTCCTCCAACAACTTCTGACACCCCCCCCCCCCATCTCTTTGAGGCCACTGGTGTCTAGACCCTTAGCAGAGGTCACTGGCTAATTTCATGTGTCTGTGTCCCACTGGCTGCTTTGTGAGCCCTTTGTTCAGGGCAGGGAGCCCCTGCGGCTGTCCAAGTGCATTACTGGCCCACAGAGGGGTCTGTGTTCTTGCTGTGCTCTTTCTGCTTCAGCTGTTGTGAATGGACAGAGCAGAGGCTCGGAGGAGGCATGCACTTGGGGGTGAGAGGTACAGTCTTTAGGGAAGAGCCTTCTGGCAAGAGGTAGAGGCAATGGTCGGCCGCTGCCAGCTTCCCAGGAGAAAGGGATGCATGCACCAGCTTGGTACTTGGCATTGACCCAAAACTGACCAAGCTGCCCTCCAAGGCGCTGTGAAGAGGAAAGGACTGAATTAAGGGAAATGGTAAATATCAGTGGAAAACTGTGACAAAGGGGAGATAATCTTTAAAAATGTTGTTTGTGACAGTCTTTCTAGAGGTCTTGGAACTTGCTTTGCAGCCCTTGGTCGGCCTCTAAATCGAAATCCTCCTGTCTCTACATCTGCAGTGCTGGGATTATAGGTGTGTGCCACTGTGCACAGCCACACCTGGGGAAATAACCTTCAGCCTGTCTCAAACTTCAGGCTTTTTTTTTTTATTATTATTTACTTTTATAAAAACTAATGTTTCTGGCTTTTGTTTATTAGAAGTAAGTGCCTGGGTTGGTTTATAGCTCCAGCCTGGGATTGACATCTGGTGTCTTCTTCTGTCACTCCCCACCTTAGTTCTTGAGACAGGGTCTCTCAATGAACCTGGAGGTTACTAACGGCTAGGCTGTCTGCATTACTGACCCTGTATCATCACACCTGGCTGTTTAATGCAGGTCCTGGGACCTGAACTCAGGTCCTTGTGCCGGCACAGTGAGCAGTTTCCTGACCGAGCCATCTCCCAGCCCCGTGGTAAGTTTGATGTGACAGACGACGCAAAGGCAGCCCAGGCACAGAGCCTCGCCTGAGTTCTGTCATCGGATGATGTTACTGAGACTTTCTGCACCCTCTGAAAAGCCCCATCAAGCATGCTGTGAGCTGATGTTCCGATCACTCTCTGGTCTTGTCAGTACCCAGGGACCTGCTGGTTTCTTCAGCAGTTTTAGGTCAGCTTCCAGTTCCCCTGGAGTCCCTGGGCAGGGTAAGCTGTAGGAAGAGATTTCTGGTTGTACTCTGGGGTAACTGCTTCGTTTTGTTTTGTTATTTGCAGTATTGGGGGTTGTAACCTAGGGCTTCACACATGCCAGGCAAGCAATCTCTCTCTGAGTGATGTCTCCAGCAGTTTTTCTTATTTTGATGAAACATTTATTCAAAAGCATGTTATGCTCTGCAGAAATTTTTATGAGGTATTAGCATGAGACTGTTCACTGGGACCACCTTTGCTCTCTGTCTTTCTCAACAGGCTACTCTGTCTTGCCTGATGTCAGACCAGTCATTAAGAAGTACTTGGCTTTCCAGCTGTGGGCACACATGCCTTTAATCCTGTCATTCAGGGAACCAAAGCAGGAGGATCATGGCTAGTCTAAGTCACAAAGCAAGGCTCTGTCTCAAACAAAGAAACATTTTTATTTCATCTTCTACTTTTTTTTTTTTTAGAATGTCAGCCATAGCAGGTAACATGGAGACTTGTAATTAAGATATTTATTAATGACATTGGATAATAATAGCAATAACAATACTTACAATAATAGTCAATATCAAGTTAGAATGATTTCCTGAAAATGTAACTGTTTTATAAATGTACCTGTGCTGAATTATTTTGTTTTCCAATGGGGAGGGTTTTTTTTTGATAGAAAGTATATTATTAGATACTTTTTTTGGTGTATCAGAAGACAATGTGTGTGTGTGTGTGTGTGTGTGTGTGTGTGTGTGTGTGTGTGTGTGAGGGGGTCTTGTCTTTAAAAGCACCTGCTTCACATTGTTGGGGAAGCTTCACCTCTGCACATTTCTCATCTTCCAGAGTCACACTACTTTAAGGAAAGCATGGAGTGGATTGACAGATCTGACAGGAAAACCCAAGGTGAAGCCAGCTTTAGGTGCCCCCTGGGTTTGGACTCATTCTTCAATGCATTGGATGGCCTGAGGATGGCCACCAGCAGCTCTTGTGTCTTCTTATTCTTCCTCCTCTCCCTGCTCTTCCTCTTCCTCCCTGCTTCCTCCCTCTCCTCTTCCTCCCCCTTCACCAGGGATTGAACCCAGGACCTCATACAGTAGATAAGCCTCTACTACCAAGTGATGTTCCCAGCCTGCTTTTTACTTAGTGAAAAGGTCTCACTAAGTTATCAAGGCTGACCTTGAAACTCACTCTTTAGCCAGGTTGGCTTTAAATGGTCCATAATCCTACCTTGGTTTCCTGAGTTGCTGGGATTGCAGGTCTGTGCCAGCTTTTGATGGAAGGAGCCAGAGCCTCCTTCCAGTATGCACGCCACAGGGAATATTGATTTTCCTGAAGGGCAAGAGCTTATCCACTAGGTAGCTGTGCACTAAGCAAAGGGTAGTCCCTAAGGGTAGGGGTTGGTAGGTTTGTGGGACAGAGAAGCTGGGTAGCTTAAGGCCTGGGGAAGGTAGCTGGAGATGCGGTGGTCAGGGGTGGGGGTAATCTGACTTCTCTACTTCAGGGCTCTTGATAGACATGTGGTACTCATGAGAGGGGAGTAAAGTTTGGGCTCTCTGGTGTCAGGAGGTCACTCATTTCAGCACCTGCAGAGAGGGCTAAATGAAGAATCAGTGGCTGCAACAAAAGAGGTCTTCACGTGTCTGAGAAGTAACCTAGGCAACCATCATTGCTGGGACCCACATGTCAGAAGTGTGAGCCAGAGCACTGCTGGTGGGTGACTGATAATTATGTGCTTAGGTTCCTGACCTCCCAAATTAAAGATTTAAAGGCAACTAAAAGCCAGTAACTAAAAGTGGTTGGAACTAGGGGGACTGTTTATGCTTCTCTTGGTGGAAGAAAGGGAGGAAGGAAGGAGGGAGGGAGGGAAGGAGGAAAGGAAGGAAGGAAGGAAGGAAGGAAGGAAGGAAGGAAGGAAGGAAGGAAGGAAGGAAGGAAGGAAGGAAGGAAAGAAGGAAGGAAGGAAGGAAAGAAGGAAGGAAGGAAGGAAGGAAGGAAGGAAGGAAGGAAGGAAGGAAGGAAGGAAGGAAGGAAGGAAGGAAGGAAGGAAGGACTTTTCTTTCTGCTCTGAAGTCTAAGTTAATTCTTGAGGAAGGATTTTCTTCAGTCTGGCTCACATGCTCATTGCTATGGATGGAGGAGTGGGTTGGGTAAGGCAGACTGATGGAGAGAGGGAGAATCCCCAAATGAAAAGAGACATAAGTCCAACAGAAGTGGCAGAGGTGATCCATGAGTCCATGCTCACTGCACCCTGGCCTCAGTGAACATGGTGGCAGCACTTGACTGCAAAGGAGAGGAAAGGCCCAAGTCAGCAGTGTCTGTGACCATGTCCTCCCTCCTTCCAGTCAGTCTGGGGAGCCTTTGACTCTAGTACTGTGCTTCTCAAATGCAGCCAAGTTAAGTACTCAGACAACCCGGCAGAAGGAACTTGTGATGTGTAGGTGGGGACAGGTAGTCCAGTGCTATCTCACATGAAGGGTAGGACTTGAAAGCATTTCTTCAGAGCTTTGTAAGGCATGAGAAGGGATTCACGGAGGGCATTCGGACTCTCCTGTCACAGTGTCCAGCTCCCGGAAGGGCATTAGGTGAAAGGGTTCCATAATTGCGTCTTCCTGGTAAGAGGGTATGGTGCTCCTGGATCACTTGGTAGTTTAGAGCATGTGTGTGGAAACGCATTTTGTGCTACATACAACAACACACATGAACATACCACAAATATGATGGTGGTCCATAATAGGGTATTGCCTAGTGATATTGTGGCCATCTTAGCTTGCGTAAGTGTCCTCTGTGATGTTCCTAAAATAACGACTATGGGCTGAGGCTGGATTTGAAAGGGAGCATCCCATAGCCAAGTAACACATGACCCTCTCAGTGAAGAGTGTGGCTGATGACATTCTTCATGAATTCACGCCATGTTTAATTGTGGCCAGAGGTTCTACTTTCCCATGAGCACCTTCACCCAATTGAGGTTCTTAACTGTTGGGTGAGGTTTGGCTGTGGATCCACCAAACATGCTTGGTCTTGGCTGCATCTGCTGTAGGAGGGCGGCTGCATCTTTGACCTGTGGCTTCGCTACTGCATCATCTTCCCTCTCACTTTAGAAAGACAAAGAATGAGGCCTGAGTCTGGAAGTTCAGAGCCATCAGAGCCTTTAAAATCATCTTTGACCCCGTGATATCGTCAGAAGGGAAAGTAGAGAATGCAAGCCATTCTCTGCTGTTAGATTTCATCTTAGCTAGTCATTTTCACGGCCCTAGGAAGCTGAACAAGAACTACCCAGGGCTGTGCAGGGAGGCTGAGGCCTTTGGGTGGCTGAGACCCGATGGACCCCATCCAGCTTGTGCTCTTTTGCCTGGAGTTTCAGCTTCATCTGGTTCTTGGCCAACACTCCATCATCAGATGATTAGCACATTACTCAAACCAGTTAGCTGGCTTCAGTGTGTCTTGAGGTAGCCGTAAAATCAAAATGACCCAACAGTCATTGTTCAAATATTAAAATCTGTTTTTTTATTCAGCTCTTAGAGAAAGAAGAGATTTGGCTAGATGCGCCCATCCCGTGTTTGTTCAGAGTGTCTGCAGCACAGTGAAATCCACGGGGGTTTTGTTTGCTTAATTCATGTCCTCTGTTGAGGGTATTTGCCTGCAGCTGGGCTGTCCTAACTTGGAGTCTCAGAGAGAGCCACTGCCTCCCTGCCTGGTGTGGAGTGAGTGCTTTCAGAGACACACCGAGAACTCCAGCAGACCTGTCGGTGTGCGTGGCCTTTCCCATCGTGCTGGTGCAGCTAACCACCTACGCTTTGCAAATTCCAAGTAACTGACCTGTTTTCTTTCAGACTCCACCTTTTTTTTGCCCCCAGTGAGAACATTTAAGCAGCAGTTTCCTCTTAGGAGATACGAAGGTCATTCAGCTTCCAGAACTTCAAATTCATACTTTAGTGAGTGGGCGTTCGCATCTGTTGCCTTTGAGACACAATCTGGCTTTGCAGGCCAGGCTGGCCTTGAACTCCCAAAACTCCTTCTTCAGCCTCCAAGTGCTGGGATTGCAGGGAAGTCCCTCCACACCCAGCTCCATGGTGTGTGTCTCCGCACTACTGTGGCTTTAGGCTGCTGGAGCCCCGCATTGTAATGCTGTCTTTAATCTTAGTCTGTCTCCATGGCTGTGGCTCCCCACATCTCTCTTGACCTCCAGAAAGACTGTTCTCTCTTCTCCTGGACAACTGCTTTATCAAGGAATCCCAGCCTCTGCGCTGCGAAGTACCAGGAGTTGTGTGGTCTATGCAGAAGGGGAGTGTGTGTGTGTGTGTGTGTGTGTGTGTGTGTGTGTGTGTGTGTAGGGGGATCTGCAACATGCACAGCAGTTTCCTTGTGACTCTGTCCATCAGGCTCTGTGGCTCATGGCAGTTGTAGAGTGGTTATTCATCTCTTGTCCCCAGATCTTAAAGTTCCAAACTCTTCTTTCTCTTTCCCTTTCTGCTTTGGTTGTGCTCGTGGAGCATCAAGCTCTTGGGCTGCCCGTGGTGGAGCAGGCTCCCTCTGCTCTGTCTGTTCTGGGCACTTGTCTGTGTTCATGTTATCTTACAGGGTGCAGTGGTCACATCGCACAGTTCTGAAAGGACTCACCATGGAAGGGGGGTGGGATGCTGCTGACATCTCTTTAGGAACCTCAGGGACACCTTAGCTTCATAATGTCTAGACAGTGGAATTTCAGCTGTGATATGTCCATCCATCCATCCATCCATCTCAATTACCCTTTTACGTGGTATAAAACATTCTGTCTCTTAGTTTCACCTCTAAAATAAGGATGACTCTTAAATGGTGAATGGAAGTTTGGTAACACTGGAAATGGACTTTCATGGACCACGTACATGTATTCGGTGAGCAGCTAGGTCCAGTACCTTGGCTTCTTATATACTGCAAGACATTACTATTTAAGACAAATGTTTTGGCAAAGGGTGCCTGTCACTAGGGACAGAGGAGCTCACAGATGTCTTGTGTTTAGGAAGTTGTGATCTACACAGCACCACATCCTGGGTTGCTTCTGACACATCATGCTGCTCCCAGTGGCAGCTTCCCTGACCTATCTTTGCACTTGTGCATAAATCCCATCCTGTGCTCAGGTTTCTCTGCTTTCCTCTTTCTCCATGTATCCCTAGGTGAACGAGCCACCGAGAGTATATTTGGGTTAACTGTGGCAAAATATGTGAGATAAGCTACTCATAAAGTGGGAAGGTTACCTTTGGCTCATGCTTTCAGAGGTTTCCATAAATAGTGATTTGGCCGCATTGCTTTGGGCCTGTGGAAGCACAGGATATCACACAGGGAGAATGTGGTAGAGGAGGCTGCATACCTCACGGCTGCTTGGAAACAATGCAAGACGAGTGTCTGGTGCCCCAGTATTGCTTTCAGGGGCATACCCTCCAGTGACCTGACTTCTTCCCACTGAGCTCTATGTCCCTGAAGTTTTGCTCCCTTCCAGCAATGCCACAAGTCTGGAGACCAAGACTTCAATACATGTACTTTGGGGACATTATCTCTCCTTTACTGCTGCTGCTGCTGCTGCTGCTGCTGGTGGTGGTGGTGGTGGTGGTGGTGGTGGTGTGTGTGTGTTTCTGTGTGTCTGTGTATGAGTGTACATGAACACACAGCAACTGTCTTACTTGTTCTAAGACCTGCACAGCACGGGGCTCGTCAACATTCCAAGACAGAGGGGAATGGCTCACAAGATTCTTTAGTCCCTAAGGAGTTATAGGTAGTTAAGGGCAGTGGATGGGCAGGGTGGAGGGGCGGTAGCCTCTTCTGGCCCTTCTGCTCCTTGAGGATTGATAAGCAGCTTGTGGCTCTTGGGGGGTTCAGAGGTGGAGAGACATTTTTGCAATGGTGTAGCCATTGGTAAGGTCTCCGTGCTCCTGTTCACAGGCTCTAATCTGCACTTCCATAAGCAACCCTAGTGAAACTCGCCGCATTGCAGCCACACTAAAGGCCATGGAAACAGAAGACGAACTAATTCGAAAGAGGAAGGGGATCAGTGGGAGTAGGAGGGGGATAAGAGAGGGCAATGGCGGTGAACTCAATTGAAATATGTCATACACATGCATGAAAATGTCACAGTGAGACTAATTATCATGTACAACTAATATATACTGATAAAAGCACAGAAAACAGTCTATGGATTTGCTTCTATGCCTGTTTTATTGAAGAGAAAAGGGGTTTGGAGAGGGTTTGAAATTTATCCCGGGTAGGAAGTGACGGTGCACAGTCTGTGGTACACCCTGCCTCCTCTGTGGCAAATGGCCACTGCCCAACACAGCCAGGGGAATTATTAGCCCACTGTGCCACATCATCTGTGGTGGTGTGACAACCCGAGGAATGCACCACCATTTAGATGTGGTTTGACTGTGACCACTTGTAAACCACTTTGCCCAAATGAGGAATGTTTCCTCTGGTTTCTGAAGTTACCTGGCTTGGGAATGTAGTCCAAGCTGCCTCTAACGTGTGATTCTCTTGTTTCTGCCTCTCAAGAACTGATTTTGGGCGTGTGCTGACGTTCCTCCTGCTCAGCTTCCTACCTGAGGTTGGTAGGGGATGCACCGAGTGTGCTGAGTAGGGACCCCTGGTTCCTAAGTTGCTCATTGACATCCTGTCTGTGGCTCTCATCCTGGGGAGGGAAGCTGAGCAGGTTGGCTCACCTATAAAGTCTCCAGTCTTTGCAAAGGGGGTTTGGAGCTTGTTTTCTTCCTGCTCCTGGACGTGGTGTGGGGTAGTGCAAGTGCGTGCCTACAGTCGAACGTGGCAGAAATCTCAGAATTGCTGTTCATGCCCTGGGGGTCTGGGGAGCTTGGCTGTCCTAGAAAATCTGGAAGGAGGTGTCAGCCGTGTCTTAGTCTCCAGCCCTGAGTCTACACTCATCGAGAGAGGAGTAAATCTGATAGGAAGACTGAATTACTTTGGTCTTCATCTCTGAGATGGGAATATTAACAGTTAAGCCAAAACATGTTCATTATTTTGGTTACAGACACTCTGGAGAATCCATGCCAGATGAATCTTTAGAAACGACTTGTTTGTCCCCTTTAAGGTAAATTGGTCATGGTTAGTTACTTAGGCTCCTAATTCTGGTGCAGATTGAAATATACAAGAAGTTACCTCTTTGCTGTGGAATGCTGCAGTTTTATTTAATGGGAAAACTATTCTCTTACTCCTTCCTTTCTGGAAGAAAATGTCCCCTGAGTAACTGATGCTTCTACCATGAAGCCTTGGCATTTATGATTTGGGAATAACTTTCATTATCCAAATGACTTCTGGATGGCCCTGAATATTAACTATTTCTATATAATAAACATTTTGCATTTAGGAAAACTCAGTGATTTTGATTATTCCCAGGTGAAGTTCAGACCAGAAATCACACAGACTCAGGCTATGAAGCTAAGGACGGTACACAAACCTAAGACTGTTAACGAACATGAAGGTCCTGACCAGGGACTGTTAACTATCAAGGCAGATCTCAGAGCTTGAACCAGAGCTCAATGCTTAAGTCAGCAACTACTAACAAACAAGGAGGTCCCAGAGCTTAAAGCAGAGACTATTATCATTAATTATTATTAGCACACAGGGAAGGTCCCAGAGCTCAAATGAGAGACTATTAACACACAGGGCAGGTTGTAGAGCTTAAATCAGGGACTATTAACACACAGGGCAGGTCCCAGAGCTTAAATGAGAGATTATTAACACACAGGGAAGGTCCCAGAGCTTAAATCAGGGACTATTAACACACAGGGAAGGTCCCAGAGCTTAAATGAGAGATTATTAACACACAAGGAAGGTCCCAGAGCTTAAACCGAGGGCTATTAACAAACAAGGGAGGTCTCAGAACTTGATTCAAATACAATTGGATGTCAGAGCTGAGAATTCAAGACTGTGTAAACAATCATACTTTGACACTTTGGAGAAGAATTGAGACAAATAGTCATTTGTGTTGTTATTTTGATTTTGATTTTGTATCAACTAAAACACATTATTTCTGATGTCAGGGACAAAGTAAAACATGGTGTTCCTTGTACTTACACCGTGCTCTGGATCCCGGCGCTGCTGTTTCTAAAATGTGTGCTTGGCTCACAATGACATAAATACACTCCAAAGTACTGATTTATACTTTAAAAAATTCTTCCTCGGGCCTCTGCAGCATGTCCTTGTTATCTGAGGATAATTAAAAACAGAAAGGGGCCACTGGTGACCCACTTACACGGGGACCAAGATTTCACAATCTGTTGGAGAGGGGGAAAAAAAACACACTTTAGGTGTTGTCTTGAAAAACTAAACTGAAAAATTTGAAAATAATTACCTTTTAGTTTATATTTAACAAAATTTAGGCAATCATTATTACATTTGCAGATCTGAGTCTGCAGAGTGGGTGCTGGAAAGATACCACCGCCCACTCTCAGAGCACGTATCAAGGGTTTTGTTTATTGGTTTGTTTGTTTGTTTGTTTGTTTTCCCCTGTGGGAGTACATTTTTGGACAGTTTAAAAACTTCCTACTGGGCAGTGGTGGTGGCACACGCCTTTAATCCTAGCACTCGGGAGGCAGAGGCAGGTAGATCTCTGAATTTGAGGCCAGCCTGGTCTACAAGTTGAGTTCCAGGGCAGCCAGGGCTACACAATAAAACCCTGTCTTGAAAACAAAACAAAACAAAAACAAACAATTCCCACCCACCCCCAAACCATTCCCCCCACAACCCCAAAATCTTCCCTATGATGTGAATGAAAAAAGAAATAAAAAAGGAAGGGCATGAGTGCTCAGGTGTGGTGGAGGAGAAAGTTTACTGTAGATAAAAGGGAGAGCACAGTCAGAGGCCGGGACGTGTGGGACAGTCCAGAGTGGACATGGCCCTGAGCCATGTGAGGAGAGGTGGGGAGGGGCAAGCCAGACCAAGAGGCCAGAAGGGGAAAAAGTAGATGAAAAAAGACCAGGTAACTACAATGGCTGGATTACATAGGGAAGGGCAGCTGGGGGATGGGAGCCCAGCCCTGGGCTGGAGAAGTTTAGGGTAGGGGGCAGGATATACCAGCTATACCCAGTAACAGGTAGGGACCGAGGGATGCACCTCAGTCATTTGTCCTGTGCTTTTCTTCTGTGTTATGTATGTGTGTGCATGTGTGTTCACACGTGCAGATGTTTGTGGAGGACAGAAGTTGACACTGGGTGCCTCGCTTGTTACCTCATGTGTTGAAACAGGTATCTCACATGAACCTGGAGGTCGCTCATTTAGCTAATCTAACAAGGCAGCTTGCTCCAGAGTTCCCCTTTCTCTGCCAGGATTACAGGCGGGCCACCACGCCTGTGGGCGTTTATTTACATGGATTCTGGGGAACTGAACCCTGATCCTCAAGCTTGCACAACAAATGCTTCATTTCCTGAGCCATCTGTCCAGTTCCATTTAAAAAAAAAATCCTCTACCTATTGGCCTTTGGATCAGTTTTGCTAAAATATTGGATCCATGTGAATTTAAGTACAGTTTTCTTTAGCTCTCACTATAGCCATTACACTGTAGTGCTTTTCGTTTGCTTGTCTGTTTCCTTTTTCATGTGGCTGTTGTTACCTGTTTGCTTGTTTGTTGAGACAGAGCCTTGCTCTGTAACTCAGGCTGGTTTCTGACCTAGGGCTGTTTTCTTGCACTGAGTTCCCAAGTGTTGAGATGACAGGTGTGCACCATCACACCTGGCCTTCCAGTCCTTTCCCCATCACGTCTGACGTGACCATCATGTCATAAAGATGGCCCGCGAAGTCGTCGGTCATTTTTCTTTGGAATCTTTTAGCTCCTTTAATATTAAAATCATTCCGAAACGCCTCCTTTTGCCCCCTGCTTTACGCTGTTGTCTTCCATGACGACTTCCCTACCACACTGCTCAGTCTCCATATGTCTGTCACTCACTGTTGTACCCGCTGGGAAGATTTGCTAGTGTCCTTCTGTTAACCTCACGTAGCTCTGCATTGGCAGCAAGAGCGCAGTGTTGTTTGTGGCAGAGGCACAGGCCTCTAACTACCAGACGGAAGCAGGTGCAGATGGCCAGATTTCTGAAGAGAGCATTAGTCATGAGATGATTGGTCATTAGGAGGCAGCTGAATGTTTGGAAGGTGTGCGTCTCTCAGCAGCGCCTACTGTAAGGTTTGAATCATGGATACCTAACAAGGAGCCCCGAGTTTTGTGCGAGTCATTTGCAGAGTGTTAGGAAACCAGAGGCCCATGAGTGGGCAGAGCTGGCTCTACTCTGTTCTGCCATACGGAAGCAGTGTTTTGCAAAGAGCATCTCAGTCTGGCATCACAGTTCCATGCCCACATCGGTGTGTTAGTGCCATTTGTTGTTGCTGTCAATGGGAAAACAAGCTACGGCACGCTCCCAGTGACAGGAAACAGAAGGAAGAACGAAAGACAAGTCAGGAAGATTGTCAGTGTTGCTACCAGGCAGGGCAATGGAGAGAGATTACAGGCTACCTGGGAGGCCGAGGAACAAGACAGAAATCCAAGAACTCCGGATGGCATCCTGGGTGCTTGGTCACCCTTCAGTTTGATCACCTTCGGTTGTGACCTTTGCCTTCTGCAGCTGCATATCAGATCCACAGCCCTGTCCCTAGAACAAAGCAATCAATTATCCCTAGAGCAGGTGGGCTCCCGGTGGAGCAACAGCCACACCTCAAGCAGCCAGAGCTCCGTTATTGTTAAAAACGCAGCACTTTCATTTGTATATTTACATTTTAAATTTGTGTGTACACGTACCCATGCATGCTTCAGACAGTGCATGCTTATCTTGGCTGCTGTGGTGATCAGAGGTTAGCTGTGGAGAATGAGTTCTCTCCTTTCACCACACGGGTGCCAGGGATCGAACTTGAGTTGTGGTCAGGCTTGGTGGCAAGCGCCTTACCCACTGAGCCATCTTGACATCTGGCACTTTTTATTTTTCTTCCACATCTTGAGCATTTCCAATGCGCCCACGGGGAAGTTATTCATCTGCTTCCTCTTACCCAGATGAAGAAAGGCTAACTGACACTTTCCCTTCTTCCTGAGTGGCATCCACTGCGGTCTCTGGGTGTCCTTGCTTCCTTGGCATGTGTGCTGTCGGCGACATAGCCCACCACAGCAAGAAAAGGAGCTGTAATTGCAGAAACTGGGGCAACTCAGCTGTTTGCAGGAGCGGATTCCCAACTGTTTCCAATGAAGCCAGTCAAGGCAAGTTCAGTCATGATAGAAATTACCTGCTAGCGGCAGGAGGCACAGCGCAGGGGGAGAGCACAGCTTCCAACGCTCAGCATGCTGAAGGCCCCAGGTACAGTCCCCAGCACCATGGATAAACAAACAAACAAACAAAAACAAACTGCACAGAAGGGAAACCCTAGAGAATTACAGACGCGTGTGTCAGTTCTCCTGTGGTAGGTCAAAGGGTACGGAGGGGCACCGTGAAAGCAGGAGAGTCTCTGTAATTGCAACTTGTCCAGACCACCTGGCCCCATCTCACACACGGATGGTCCCACTTTAGACTTTGAATCCCCCTCCCTCCCCACTCTTTCAGAGTCTAACACTGGCGAGGGTTGATTTCTGAAACAAAAGGAGAAACCCGGGATGATGGTGAATTCTCTTTACGTCTTGACCGACAGGATGGAAGGTGATGACTGATGGCTTCACAGCGGTCGCCGGTCTGTGCCCATGTAGGGCACAGTTCACCAGTCCACGGTGCCCCTGCAACAGTGGCACATAGAACACAGAGTGCTGGGGCCATTCTCTCTCTCAGAAAACAGCACTGTTAACTGTACTGTCAACCAGCACCACCATGGTTTAGTTACGTGAGGTGGGGTGGTGGGGG
>CABHPQ010165424.1:19861-40352 GCA_902168405.1 Peromyscus aztecus | reverse complement strand
CATTCATGGTGGCGCACGCCTTTAATCTCAGAGCTGGGAAGGCAGAGACAGGCAGATCTCCGTGAGTTCAAGGCCAGCCTAGTCTACACGGCAAGTTCCAGTCAAGGCACAGATAGTAGTGCCTTACCAGTCTCCACCCACCCCCACCCCCCATGTGGGCTCTCTCACACCCCAGGGTGAGTGGGACATCCTGGAGAGCCTGTGCCCGCCTGTGCCCGCTAACACCTGACACAGTACATTTTCAACAGCAAAGCTGTAGAACAAATCATCCACAAGGAGAAAAGCAAAAAGGACAGGCAGGCGGTGCAAAGGGACCCAGTGACAAGGCACAGGCTCTTAGTCACAGACAGGGGCAACAAGTGTTGGAGCACAGTTGGTTGCCACAGGTAAGGGTGGCACACCATGTATTTTCTAAAGCTGGAAGAGAGGATTTTGAATGTTTCCACCATAAAGAAATGACTCTTTGAGGAAATAGGTATGTTACTCTGATCTGAATAGTATATATACGATATACACACATCTCAAAACATGATGTGAGACCCTAAAAATGTTCACAATTTAAAAAAATATGAAGCTAGGCATGGTGGCTCATGCCTGTAATCCCAGCACTCAGGAGGCTGAAGCAGGAGGGCTAGAATTTGAGACCAGCCTAGAACAGTGATTTCCAGGCCACCCTGAGCTATACAGTGAGATCCTGTCTCAAAAAGAAAAAAAAAGTGTATGTGTGGGGGGGAGGGCACTTACTGGTTAAGAGCTCACAGTGCTCTAGTAGAGGACCTCAGTTCGGTTCACAGCACCCACATCAGGCCATTTACAACTGCCTGTAACTCTAGCTCCAGATCTGATGCCCCCTTATGGAATCATGGGCACATGTGTATGCACATACACACACACACACACACACAAAAGAAACTACAAACTAATAAATCTTTTTTTTAAAGCTTTAAAATAAAAACAAAAAATGGTAAATGTTTATGTATCACTTGAAAAAGATTTAAAAGTATAAATTATTTGTAAAAACTGTATGTGTCAGTCAGGTGGCTGTGGTGCACACCTTTAATCCCAGCACTCTGGAGGCAGAGCCAGGTGGATCTCTGTGAGATCAAGGCCAGCCTGGTCTACAGAGCGAGATCCAGGACAGGCACCAAAACTACACAGAGAAACCCTGTCTTGAAAAACCAAAAAAAAAAAAAAAAAAAACCCAAAAAACCAAAAAACAAACAAACAAACAAAAAGAAACCAAAACCAAACAAAAACCGTATGTGTCTATATATAGACTTAGCTACCCATGGACTTAGCTGTGGAGATGCATAAAGCAGAAAGAGGATGGTGAGAACTGAAACCATCCTCTTTCTGAGACCTAGAGAGCGGCTGTCAGCTGGGGGCAAAGACTGAAGGTAGAATCCCCACTGCATACCCTGTGAATTATGATATATATATATCCAACACATTTTATTCATATGGACAAACTAATTTTTATTTTATTTTTTTAAAACAGGGTCTCGTTATCTCAAGATGGAGAAGAAAGGAATATAGAGCAATGATTTCCTAAGTACAGAGTTTCTGTCTTTTTTTTTTTTTTGATTTTTCAAGACAGGGTTTCTCTGTGTAGCTTTGCACCTTTCCTGGATCTCACGCTGTAGACCAGGCTGGCCTCGAACTCACAAAGCTCTACCTGCCTCTGCCTCCCAAGTGCTGGGATTAAAGGTGTGCGCCACCACCGCCCGGCCAGAGTTCCTATTTTGTGTGATGGAAAAGCCCCACAAACGGACAGTAGTATCAGGATATAATATCATGAATATAACAAGTCAATACAATTAATGTAATTAATGAATATCATAGATATAGTTATTGAATGAATAAAAAATAAAAAATAAAGGCATGAGCCACCATGCCTGGCTTCCACCCTCAAGCCACCACCCCCCTGCTCTCCCCCCCAAAAAAACAGGGTCTCACTATAGCCCTGCCTGGCTTGAAGCTTGCTATGCAAACCAGGCTAGCCTTGAACTCACAGAAATCCACCTTCCTCAGCCTCTTGAAAACTGAGATAAAAGGCATGCGCCACCATGCCTGGCTGGATTATTTTTAAAAATAAATGTCTGGAGGCAGAAACACCAAAACCTTGATGCTGAACACAGTCACTTAGAATGGTTACCCCTGTTTTCTAGAAGAGAAAAACCAAGACAGAAAAGGTGCAAAGCGGTGCCTTGCACCTGAGACCGGAACAAGATCACATTTCAAAGTTCTTGCTTCACCCACTGCGGCTGCAGCCATAGCAGTCAAGTCTAAGGTAGCTTTTTTTGAAAATGTGTTTTTAAAAGACGAACATCTGTCCAATTCTGACACATCCTGGCTGCCCAACTGTTTCTTTCAGCTCCAAATATTTCCTTCAGCAATAGAGATGTTTGTACCACTGAAACCAAACAAGTATGTGCTTTGCGATGAGGAATGGCCACCACGTTCTCAAGACAGCCTGATGTGGGAAGCACCTCCACTGTGGAGTTGCTGACCTCCACCCTAAAGGAAAGCCTCATCGTGGTACTTCAGTGCTGTGGGGCTCACTCTTCAGTCACCTGCCGAGTGCCACAAATGTTCCTTCAGAAGTTTCTTTTACATCCTGACTCTTGAATCCGTAATTGGAAGAAAGGTTCATTATTTGATATTCAACTTACTTCCCCAAATTTAAAATGGCCAGGGACCCATAAGCATTTTAAAAAGACCTCAACATTAAGCTGTACTAACACATTAAAACACTTCATGTCTTAATAGGTCAATATATAAATGATTTTGTTACCAGCTTTGTGTGTAGTTCAAATGCATGTGGTATTGCATTCTCCTCCCCTGAGGAGCAGCCCACTGCAAGACAGGCTGGAACCTAGCCCAGGCTCCTCTCTTTAACTCTACAATCAATGAGGAGAACAGCCCAAATCTTGCTCAAGTACCAAGTCCCTGACTTAAGCCTGCCATTCAAATGCACTGGTATAGTTACGAACTCTGATCACTATTTTTTTTTACACAGTGTTGGTTGCTGTCTGAGGGTGTAGTGGAAGGACAAACTGAGAACCTTCTGAAAGACAATTTGGTATGCTGCCTCAATAATCTAAAAATGGTCACAACTTTTGACTCAATGATTTTACTTTTAAGTAAAATAACAAAATAGTATGGACCAAGATGGTTTATCATTATTTTTTTTTTTCCCTAGAACTCAGGATTGAACTCAGAGCCTCACACATACTAGGTAAGTATTACCAGGTAATACTACCACGAGCTACATCCCCAGCCCTCATGCTTTCTGTAAACAAACATGCAAACAAGCAAATAAATAGCAATGGGCTAGGCATGGGAGGTAGTACATGCCTGTCATGCCAGCACCTCACAGGTGTAGTGAGAAGAATCAGAGTTCAAGGTACTCCATGGATTCACAGTGAATTTGAGGCCAATCTGGACTACATGAGACCCTACACCTCAGAAAATAACACAAAAGTAAACAAAGGAAATAAATTAGGTCATCTGTGCTACATTTCAATAATGCAGTATTATTCAAATGTTTATCTTCATCTGAAAATTTCTCATAACACTTTTGATACATTAAGACATGAAGAGCTGACGTTATATTCATGGCAAAGCTCATCTTTAAAAAGAACAAAGGGAAGTCATAGAGTATCGTCATGTGGAGAGGGGAAGCATAGCTCACTGGTATAGTTTGCCTAGCACACACCAGACCCCAGGTTCATCCCTAGCACTGCACAAAAAAGGGGTGGGTGGGGGAGGAGGGAGAAAAGAAGGAAGAGTAGAAGAAGAGAGAGAAAGAATTTAAAAACATCACACAACTGCACTATAAACAGTGAAGGAAGGGCCTGTCACTCTAGCCGTTGAGTGTCCAGCCTGAGAGTAGGCATGAGGGACAGAAGCTGAATCTGCTGGCCCCTCATGACATCATTCCCATCTGCCCTCACAGTCTGAGATCCTTGGTGCAGGCTGTATCTTCCCACTTCCCACAAATGCTACCTGGTAAAAGATGTAGTTACATGGAATCGACTTAGTGGTAATTTACCAGTCTCCTACATAAGGCCCTTCTAAGAAACTTTTTATAATTGTTTTTAACTCTCATGGTACAAAATTCTAACAATACACATGGGTTCTCCTGCCACCTGGTCACCCTATTACATCATTTAGAAGAAATCATAGACACTAGCTTTTACGTAAAAAGCATGTGTGTATATACACGTATATACATATATATGATGTATATATTTACATATATGACAGCATGCTATACATACTTTTGTATCTTGCTATTTTAATTAAAACTAGTTAATATGGGGTTGGAGAGATGGCTCAGGAGTTAAGAGTACACACTGCTCTTGCAGAGGACCTGAGTTCAGTTCCCAGATCCAAAGGGATCTGATACCTCTAGCTTCACACATGCATTCATTTGCATACACACACTGAGCAACTCACACAAACACATACCTTGAAATAATACATTTTAAATAAAATTAATATGTTCTCAGAGAACATTCCATATGAGCACATCTACAAAGTACCACCATTGTGCTTAAGAGAATCTGTTATGTGGAAGCACTATGAACTATGCAACTTCTCTCCTATTGAACATTTCCTCTTACAAAGAAAACCACAAGACAAGACCTTGGATGCAACTTACACATGGATGGTATAGCCTCAGAACCCCCAGTGGATTCTAATCTGCTTTCCTCTGATGGCTAGCTAATGAGGTTGGACACCTTTGGACAGATGCTTCAATGTCTTCCGGTTACAGCTGTTCTATATTGACACGGTAAGTTTGTCCAGTATGGTGTTAGAATCTTGACTAGTTTGTTATCATTGTTGTTATCTTTCTGGTTTTTCAAGACAGGGTTTCTCTGTGTAGCCCTGGCTGTCCTGAAACTCACTCTGTAGACCAGGCTGGCCTGGACCTCACGATCCACCTGCCTCTGCCTCTTGAGTGCTGGGATCAAAGGTGTACGCCACCATCACCACCCAGCTGAATCTTGACTAGTTTGAGGATGACATTTAACACCACCACAATGACAGATTGTCCAGTCTTTCCTTCAGTTCCAGTCACTCCTGCTTATGTATACTAAACCCATGCTGTTAGATCTAGACATATTTCAAGTATGAATGTCCCTGGTTACAGCCCCCTTTTTATTTCGGAGGTCTCCTCCTTTGATTTCACTTTTGCGTCCATCATTTCTGATAGTAGTATTAGGTTTCTTATGGTGTCATAACACTTTATTTCTAATCCTATGTGTCATTACATAAACGATGTGTCTGAGCCAGGTGTGCTGGCCCACACTTGTAACTGCAGCACCTGGGAGGCTGAGGCAGAAGGACTGCTGTTATTTCAAGGTCAGTCTGGGCTACATAGTTCCAGGTAAGTCTGGGATATAGAATGAGACATTGTCTCAAACCCAAAAATGTTTTTAAAAATTAAAAATCTGTGTCAAGCAGTGATGGAGCACACCTTTAATCCCAGCACTCTGGAGGCAGAAGCAGGTGGATGGATCTCTGAGTTCAAGGAAAGCATGGTCTACAGAGCTAGCTCCAGAACAGCCAGAGCTACATAGAGAAACCCTGTCTCAAAAAACAAAACAAATGTTAAAAAAATTGTGTCTGATGTAAGCAGCACTGACTGAAGGATAGTTAATTTTTTAACCTAATCTTGGCAATCTTCTTTTTTTTTTTTAACATTTATTTATTTAGTGGGGATTGGGAGGGCAGCATACAAGACTATGGAGATGAGAGAACAACTAGCCATTCTCTCTTCCACTACATGAAATCAAACTCAGGTCACCATGCTTGGCAAGCAAGCATTTTTACCCCCAACCCACTAACTTTGCTTTTCATACAGTATTTGATCCATTTACGTTTAGTATAAATGTTGATTCTTAAGGGCTTCTACCTTTACCTTATGAATTTTTTCCTTTTGACCTGGTTTCCACTTTCTCTGTCTTCTTTTGGGTGTGATTTTTCCTGTTACTGATTTGTCTTTTATGGTAGTTTGCAATGGGCTCCTCACTATAAAGTTACTGTCTTCTCTTTTCCAGTCATTAAACAGCTTGGGGAGTTTGTTTGTTTGTTTGTTTGTTTGTTTTTTCACTCTTTTATTTTAATGAACATCAGACCTCTGCAATAACAATTGTTGCCTACCTAGTGGGGGTTCTTGTCATTGTTATTACTATTATTACTACTATCATTATTATTAATCTTGAAAGACAGGGTCTCATTGTCTAGACCAGGCTGGCCTCAAACTCACAGAGATCCCCCTGCCTCTGTCTCCCAAGTGCTGGGATTAAAGGTGTGCGCCACCAGTGCTACTGTCTGTTCTTTTCTGTTCTGTTTGGTTTTTTCAAGGCAGGGTTTCTCTGTGTAGCCCTGGCTGTCCTGGAACTCGCTCTGTAGACCAGGATGGACTTGAACTCACAGAGATCTGTCTGTCTCTGCCTCCTGAGTGCTGGGATTAAAGGCGTACGCCGCCGCCGCCGCCGCCGCCGCCGCCGCCGCCACCACCACCACCACCACCACCCAGCCGCTATTGTTTATTCTGAACATGGCTGCTAGATTGAGCCCATTAAGGCTTCATTCCTCTGCCTAGAACTGTGATTCCCATTGTATTCACAGTAAGTCCACAAACTCCTAAACCACCGCATAGGCTGTTAGTGCAGTGACCCTGCCTCTCACTACTGCCCACCCTCCCCATATAGCAGGCCTCCCTCTAGTACTGGAATTTGCTAGATAGGATTTTTTTCAAGCACAAGTCCTTCCCTTTTCATAGAATTCTTTCTAAAAATTCATGAGGTTTGTTTCCTCATTTTTTCAAGTGTTTCTCAAAATGTCACTTTAGAGGGGCCTTTCCTGATCATTCCATTTAAAATTGCAACTTCCTGAGAAGTCTGTTGCCTTACTCGCTTAATACCACATCTGCTTTTACCTGTTTACTATGTCTCCTGTAACAGGCTTTTTTTTTTTTTTTTTTTTTTGGACCGCCATCAGCTCTCAAATCATGACATGGAGACTTACTATCAACTATGAGTGCTCAGCCTTAGCTTAGGCTTGTCCCACTAGCTCTTACAACTTAATTTAATCCTGTTTCTCTTCATCTATGTTTTGTCTCAGGGCTTTTTACCTTTCTTTCATTCTGTATACATCCTCCTCTGTGCCTGCCTGGCTGGCATCTACCTGGCTGGCTGTCCCCAAGCGTTTCTTTCTCTTTCTCCCTCGTTCTCCCCTCTGGTTCTCCTTTTTCTCTTCTCCAGAGCCTAGATTCCTCCTACTCATTCTCTCTGCCAACTAGCTCCGCCTCTCCCTGCACTACCTAGCTATTGGCTGTTCAGCTTTTTATTAGACCAATTTTTATTACTATGTTAGGCAGGCAGGGTAAAACAGCAGCACATCTTTACACAACTAAACGAGGGCAGCAGACACAAATGTGCCACCCCTCTACAGTTAAAGCGATAGTCCACGGCAGTCTTCCTTCCTCCTTGCCACCGGAGTGTGAGCTCAGCAGGGTTGCTTTAGGCACTACGCTCTTCCCTTCTAGAACAACTCAGTTCAGCAGTTTGAGTGTCTTCCTGGATGGTCATTCTGCTTGTCAAGACTGGAGGTATGGCTCGGTATTAGAGTACGTGCTTGTTTATGCAAGGCTCTGGGCCTCAGCACCCCTAGAACACACACTCATGAATAATAAAGACAAAGCAATGGAGCAATGACCACAACTATGGTTGACTCAAAATCAGAAGCCATGCAGCCTACTAGAAACGGAAGAGTGTCCTGAGAATTGTGAGGAGGGCTGGTGAGGTGTTCAGTGGGCAGAGGTGCTGCCGCCATGCTCTGGGACACGAGTTCGAGTTCAGCAGCCACACGGTGGGAGATAACTGATTTTCCTAAATTGTCCTTTGATTTCCACACCCAGGCATACAAAATAAATAAATGTGATAAACATGCATGTGTGTCCGGCTTATGCTGAGCCATACTTCCTGGGCTGCTGTTCACGTGGTTTTGTTTTTAATCACAATTGGGGATTTTTTTGGCCAATAACTTTTGAAAGAAATTCTTCCTGCCTCGCTCTTCTCCCCTCTGGGGACGAAATCACCCTGACAGTCAGTGTGAATTTAGTGTGAATTTAGGCCCTGTCTAGTCCGATACCCCATCTTTGTCCCTCCGTGTACTTTGGTTTGTACGCTCTCTACTGGTCTATTTTCAAGATCATGGATCCTTTCTTCTGTTATGTCCAATCTCCTGCCAAACCCACACAATAAATTTTCTTTTTTAACATGAACTTATTCTGTATGTGTGTATATGTGTTGGGCGCACATGTGGAGGTCAGAAACAACTTACAAGAGCTGGTTTTCTCCTTCTGCCATGTGGGGCCTGGGGATCAAGCTTGGCAGTGAGCACCTTCCAATGAGCATCTAACTAGCCCCCACACCAGAGAAATTCCAGACTCAAACTGTTTTTTTCAATCGTAAGAGCTCCTTTGCTTCCTTTATATGATTTGTCTGTGTTCACTGCAATTACCACCTCCACCTGGTCACTCATTTTTATGTGCATTCTTTAACATTTATTTTTTTATTAACGTTCTTGTCCATCTTAGGTACACTAACACCAAAAGCTATTTGCTTCTGTCAGGGTCACAGGACTCTGTTCCCTTCCAGCAGATTCTAATCTTGAGTGGAGGAAAGCTGCTGAGACCCTGGCTTCTCTTCTGAGCAAGCAGGCTCAGCCTTAGTCCTGGAGACAGTATTTGCCCCATGTGTCCCTTATGGGGTCTGAGAGCCCATCTCTTTTACCTTGACAAGGCTCAGACTCTGAATTCTGCCTCACCTACAGTGGCTGGCTAGCACTGAGCTCTTTGCTGGGACCTGTGGTGCTTCTGTGCACATAGGCAGGCAGTTCACCAGGCCGCCTAACACTCACATGAGCTTGTACATGCACAGCCGGGGGCACCTCCTTCAAGGTCCTCTTCTTTGACTCTCCATTCTCAAGTTCACTGTTAACAGCCCTAGCTGTACTGGAACTGGCTCTGTAGACCAGGCTGGCCTCGAACTCACAGAAATCTGCCTGCCTCTGCCTCCCGAGTACTGGGATCAAAGGCTTGCGCCACCATTGCCAGGCAGGGAAGAAGTTCTTAACATAAAAAAGGAATATCAGAAAATTGATTGATGAGATTATGTGAAAATAATCTATTTTATTTATTAATGCAAAAGGCAAGGGAATAAGGGGTAAATGTTTACGAACATGACAAAGAATATCCTTAATATAGAAAGGGCATTTAAAAATCAAGCAAGGTCAAAGAGATTATTCAGTGTGTAAAGATGTTTGCCATCAAGCCTGATGACCTGAGTTTGATCCCTGGGACTCACAAGGTAGGAGAACTGACATTCACAAGTTATCCTCTGACCTGCACATGCACAACCATACTGTCCTGGTTATTTTGTCATGAACTTGACCACTTGGGGAAGAGGTTAAGTGAATAATTGTCTTGATTGAATTGACTTGTGGGCATGTCTGTGAAGCATTTCAATTGCTAACTGATACAGGAGGGTCCAGCCCACTGTGGGAGGTGCCATCCTATATGGGCTGTATGAGAAAGGTAGCTGAGGAAACCAAGGGAAAGTACACCAGTAACTGGTCTTCCTCTATGGTCTCCGCTTCAGTTCCTGCCCCGACTTCCCTTGATGATAATACTATAACCTGTGAGATTCTGTAATAAACTCTTTCCTCCTCAAGTAATTTTATGTGTGAGTGTTTTGCCTGCATGTATGTATGTACACCATGTGTATTCCTGTGGAAACTGTCAGATTCCTCGGAACTAGAGTTAAGAGAGAGTTGTGAGCCACTACCTGGGTGTTGGGAACTGAACCCTGGTCCACTGGAAGAGCAACTAGTGTCCTTAACGGCTGAGCCATCTCTCCAGCCCTTATCAGTGTTTTATCACTGCAACAAAAAGCAAACTAGGACACACACACGCACAAATATTGTTTTCAAAATCAGTAAGTAAGGGCTGGAGAGATGGCTCAGTGGTTAAGAGCACTAGCTGCTCTTCCGGAGGGCCTGGGTTCAATTCCCAGCACCAATGTAGAAGCTCACAATTGTCTGTAACTCCAATTCCAGGGGATCCGATACCCTCACACAGACATATATACAGGCAAAACACCAATGTATATAAAATAAAAGTAAATAAAACATTTAAAAAATCAGTAGGTAAAGCATCATCTCAGTAGAAAACAGGGGTGGGGTGTGAGCAAATATTTCTAAGATACAAGCATTTCTCCTGGGTGTAGAGTAATGGGCAAGTGTGGTGGCAGAATCAGGAAGTAAAGACAGGACAACGGGATCAGGAGTTCAAGGGCAGCTTCAGCTACACAGTCAGTCTGAGGCCAGCCTGGACAACTTGAGACCCCTGACTCAAAACAAGTTTAACTGTGGTATTGAATAAATGTGAACAAAAGCAATCTGAGAAAGCTTGCTTTTGGGTGGCCGCTGACAGCAGTAAATTGAGATGAGCTCTCACTCCGGGAGAGGGAACTGGTAAACCCTATTTGGGAAACTATGGCTGTGTGTGTGGAGTTCTGAGCCTGTGAGTCAATACTTCCTCATTTCAGGAATCTATTCTGAGGCACTATCTCAGGCGGTGCTACTCACAATTCTTCTCTAATCCTCTTAATAAAAAAACAAGGATGAAAATAAATTAAGGACTCATCTCAAGAAGCCAGAAGAAAAACATTAGAAAAATCCTAACAAGGTAAACGAAAGGAGCTGTGTTTTACATTTTACGAGGGTCCAGAGTTTTCTCACAGGGTTTCTGGCTGTAAGTTTCTGTTTTACTGCCTCCTGGAGAAGAAGGGGGATAATGTGATTTCTGCCTTTTGGGCTTGGGATATTTTTCTTGGTGGACAAATGACTTAATTTTTTATAAGTGAACCAACAGTGCTGAACAACTGAATAGTCTGTTCTCTGTGTACCAAATTCTATTTATTAATACAAAAACAAGTTTGTTCTTTGTTATCTAATTATTTCTCAGGAACTCTTTTGCCTGTTGGTTATTAAATCCTGCAGTTTGTTAATATCACCAATCGTGTGGCTGGCTCTATGAGCTTCCTTCAAACAGCTCCCGTTTATACACTTGATGTAATATCGTAATGCATGCAGTCTGGTGAGGATCATTACCTTGTGCATGGACTAAACTTTCTAACAGAATAAGCTGACTTTTCATTCTTAAAATGTTTTAATTATGTGTACAAGTGTCTGTGACTGTATGTGGGTAAGTGCATGTGAGTGCAGGTGCCTGCAGAAGCCAGAGGTTAGATCCCCTGGAACTGGAGTTACAGGTGGTTGTGAGGCACCTGAGATGGATGCTGGGAACTAAACTCGGGTCCTCTGGAATAGCAGTACATGCTCATAACTGTCAGCCATCTCTCCAGCCCCAACTTTTCACTCTTTAAATTGTTTGTTACCTTGAACTCCTAGCCTACTGCATCAGTGAGACCATTTCTCCATCTGCTGGTTTGCATGGCTGCTCACATCGCCTCTTCTTTGTTTCAATTTTTCCACACTTTAAGTATGTCTCTTTTTTATGTACAAAACTGTCCTGTTTTTCTTTGTTTCACTGGGTCTTTGTGTGTGTGTGTGGGGGGGTGTCCATGTGTAATCTGCCAGGTTATTTATTTTTTTCTCTGACCTTTGCCCATTTGTTAACCCTGACTGTAGTTAGTTCTAAATTCTTTTTTTTTGGGGGGGGGGGGGGGGCATTGACACAGGTTTCTCTATGTATCCCTGGCTGTCCCGCCATCCGCTCTATAGACCAGGCTGGCCTCAAACTCAGAGATCCGCCTGCCTCTGCCTCCTAAGTGCTGGGATTAAAAAGGTGTGCGCCACCACTGCCCGGCATAGTTCTAAATTGTTGACCCCAGCACCCAGAAGGCAGAGGTGGTAAATGTCTTGAGTTTGAAGACCAGCCTGGAAACAGCACGTTCCTGGCCAACCAGACTACATAGTAAGACCATAATTCAGAAACAAAACCAAAGTTCTAAATTCTATTTTATTCTAATCTAGTAATATTAGCTTGATTTTTTTTTAAATGTGCAGAACCCACCAATCTTATGTAACAGCTTAGGGAATTTGTACAAATACAAACACATGTGTAAAGGTCTTTTGCACACCTTTAAATATTGTGTTACCAGGGGCTGGAGAAATGGCCCAGAAATTTGCTACTCTTTCAAAGGATCCAAGTTTAGTTTGTAGACGTACCCACATGGTGGTTCATAGCCTTTCCTAACTCCAGTACCTCCATGGGTACCAGGCATGTACATGGCACACACCCACATGCAGACAAAACACCCACAAACATAAAATAAATCTAAAACAAAAATATTTTTAATTGGTCTTGGTTGTTTTGTGATTTGCTTTGTTTTGTTTTATTTTCAACTTGACACGCTAGAGTGATCTGGGAAGAGGAACCTCAATTAAGAAAATGCCTCCATCAGACCGGCCTGTAGGCAAGTCTATAGAGTACTTTCCTAATTAATGCTTGAGGTGGGAGGGTCCAGCCCATTGTGGCTGTTCCAACCCAGGGAGGGTGGTCCTAAACGTGTAAGGAAGCAGGCAGAGGAAGCCATGAGCAGCAAGCCAGAACGCAGCGCTCCGTCATGGCCTGTGATTTAGCTCCTGCCCTGACTTCCCTCAGTGATGGGGTCTAACCTGAACTAAACCCCTTTCCTCCCTTTGGTCAGGGTGTTTTATCACAGCATCAGAAACCTTAACTAAGACATGGAGCATTTCCCAGCAGGCCACATGCTGCCCTCTGCAGTCTGCAAGCTCCGTCAGGGTACCCACTGTGAATCTGATCATCAGTTTCTCCTTAAGGTTTTTTAACATTCATTCATTGCATGTATGTGTGCATGTGTGGGTACAACGGAGAATGTAGATGTCAAGGAGCACTGATCAGTTGGGTCTCCTTCCACCACCAAGCAAGTTCCTGACGCTTGGTGATCCTGATGTCTGCTGCACCACCTTACCATTCAGGCATCAGCATTAGCTGTGTCTGTCCTTGTACATCGCAAAACAGTGCCACCTTTGGTGGAAGTCATTGACATTGTTATTATCACCATGGTCATCCTCCTCCTCCTCCTCCTCCTCCTTTGAGAACTTGTGTACCAGGCCTGTTTTTACATGGGGCTGGAGACTGAACCTAAGACTTCCTACACTCTAGGCAAGCACTCTAGCAGCTGAGCTACCTCCATAGACCTTTTGGTGGGATTCTTCAACCTTCAAGCATGTAGTTTCATCAATCAGTAATTTATTCCCTTTCCTGGCTCTGTGATTCCCCTGATGTGTCTGTTCTCTAAGTTAGAAGTTCCTCTGCTAATGGACATTTCCCTCTGGGTTTGGGCCTATCCAAACAAAACTGCTGTTCACACCCTGTGCATTTCTTCTACAGACAGATGGACTCATTTCTCCTGGGTTTACATCTAGTGATGGAACTGCTAACTCACAGAACAAGCACTAAACTGGCAGAAAGTGCCAGCTTTTCAAACAGCCTTAGCCTCAGCAACACGTGAGGGTTACAGCTGCTCCACACTCTAGTCAACACTTAGGATTCTCAGTCTTTTCCATTTAGGGCATCTGACCAGTGTATAATGATGAGTTGCTGTGGTTTAATTATATTACCCCATGGGAAATGAAGCTGGGCATCTTTTTATATGCTCACTAACCATGTAGAAATGTTCTTTAACATGGTACCTGTCTAAGTCTGACTTTGCTGATTGTAGTAGTTCTCCAAAGACTCTGGAAGCAAGCCCTCTGTCAGATAAGCATCTTAGTCTAGTGTATGGCTTCTCCCTTTGCTTTCCTGGTGCTACTTTTCCATGAATAAGTGTTTGTATTTGATATGGCACCTTTTCTTTTATGATAGTGGGTTTACTGAGGTAATTAAGAAATCTTTGTATACCTTCATGTCATAGGGATAGTCCTCTGTGTTTTTCTAGAAGCTCTGCAAACTTACCAATCGGTAAGGCTCAAGGCTCATATTGTTTCCACTGAGGGACTATTCAGGACTGGTGTCAGAGTGCTGAAACACTTAAGTGCTGCTAACTTGGTCTCCATCAACTGTGTCACTGAGAACTTACCTAACCAAGCACTGCACAGGAGGGGAACCAGGAAACAAAACTGTAGTCGTAAGTTTTCTCAGGTCCTGCTCAGCCCAACAGTCCTGAGTTCCTCCAGCCCTGCCCGGGCCGGCCCCAAGGTCCCTCAGCCACTTACAAAATAATCATTCAGAGGCTTAGTATTATTTATAAGCTGTATGGTCTATGGCAGGCCTCTTGCTAGCTAGCTCCTATATCTTAAATTAACCCATTTCTATTAATCTATGTTTTCCCATGTGTTCCATGGCTTACTGGTCTGCTGGCATGTTGTTCCTTGGGCGGCAGGCTGGCATCTCTCTCCAGACCAGTGGTAGGGAGGAGCCAGGTGAGAAAGGGTTTATAAGGAGGTGCAAGAGAAGATGAAGGCTTTTTGGAGGACTGAGCTAGGAGAAGAGGTGAGCTGCTTGCTCTTCAGCCTCTCTGAGGAGCAGAATTCCACCTTAACCTTTGAATCTTGAGTTCTTTAGAGGGAGTGGGGGGGCAGACCGGACACATACGACAATGGGTAGATTTCCCTCCAGCTACGGCCCTTGAGGCCTAACCACTGCTGGTAAGTGGTGGAGTTGTAGTTGCTGATTCAGACAGCTGTGGCTTAAAAGGCAGCAACCATTTAAAAAAAAAGAACAACACAAAACTGCTATCATTTTGTCCTCATGAACTCTAACAAGCAGTTTAGTAAATTCAGTCTGTCAGCCTTTTCCTTGCTTGTTGTTTTGTTTTGTTTTTTATTGAGACAAGGTCTTACATAGCCCAAGCAGGCCTCAAATTCATTAGCCAAGGATGACCTTGAACTTCTGATCCTCCTGCCACTGTGTCCCAAGTAGTGGGATTATAGAAACGTGCCATCACACTTGGCACAAGACTTCCATCTTAAGTAATAGACAATCAAAGATCATCAGACATTTGACAGAAACCTTAAAAATGAAAAATAAAACACCTTACCTCAAACAACAACAACTATCCCCCAAACACAGTAAAAAGTACCAGGAGAAACAAAGAGCATCAGAGAAATAGAAAAGTTCAAATAACAACATGCTGTGGTGGTTTGAATAAGAATGGTCCCACAGACTCATATATTTGAATGCTTAGTCACTAGGGAGTAGCACTATTTGAAAGGATTAGAAGGATTAGGAATGTGGCCTTGCTGGAGGAAGTGTGTCACTGGAGTGGACTCTGAGGTTTCAAACGCCCATGCAAAGCCCAGAGTCTCTCCCTCAGGATGTAGCTCCTCCCTAGCAGCTGCATGCATGCTGCCATGCTCCCCACATGATGATAATGGACTAAGCCTCTGAAACTGTAAACAAGGACCCAATTAAATGTTTTCTTTCATAAGAGTTGCCTTGGTGGGCGGTGGTGGTGCATGCCTTTAATCCCAGCACTCGGGAGGCAGAGGCAGGCGGATCTCTGTGAGTTCGAGGCTATCCTGGTCTACAGAGCGAGATCCAGGAAAGGTGCAAAGCTACACAGGAAAAACTTTTTTCAAAAAAAACCAAAAAAAAAAAAGAGTTGCCTTGGTCATGGTGCCTCTTCACAGCAACAGAACAGTGACTAAGACACGTGCTCAGAGAATAAAAGAAAAGAAGGTCAGGTGTAGTGGTGCACACCTTTAATCCCAGCACTTGGGAGGCAGAGGCAGGCAGATCTCTGAGTTCAAAGCCAGCCTAGTTTACATAGTGAGTTTAGCACAGTCAGAACTACATAGTAAGACTTTGCCTCAAAGAAACCAAATAAATAAATAAATAAATAAATAAATAAACAAATAAATAAGCAAAAAAGAGGATGCATTCATGAAATAAGAACAATGCTGGAACAAAAAGACATTCAAAAAAAAAAGGAGCACTCTCACAAATCACACATCTGAGAGCAGAAACTTTTCAGGAGAGATTTTGGAAGATGAAGTTATTGTAAGGTAAATTGTTGGAGCTGGTCAGTGGTGGCACACAACTTTAATCCCAGCACTTGAGAGGCAGAGGCAGGCAGATCTCTGTGTGTTCAAAGTCATCCTGGTCTACAGAGCGAGATCCAGGACAGCCAGGGCTACACAGAGAGACCAAGTCCCTAAAAACAAAACAAAACAAACAAAAAAGATAAACTGTTGGGAGAAATATATAAAGTAGAATTGAAAAGATGGAAAACAAGAAAGAAAAGTTTTAAAAACTTGAGGATTAACCCAAGACATTTCTCATCTATCTAATAGAGGGGGTTCTAGGAAACAGAACACAGAACATAAAGGAGAGACTATTACCAAAGAAATCATTAAAGGTCATTCATACCACAAAACTGAAGGGTGATAACTCTCTGAATGAAGGGCCATGGGGTGCCCAGCACTGTAAACACAAAGAATGACCAACAAAAACCCTGATGTACATTATTATGAAATCACAGGACAGAGTCTAGAAATAAGAAATAAGGGTTTGGGGAGAAAATAAACAGTTCACATAGGAAGGGACCTGAGTCAAAGTGGCCTTGGACATCCCAACAGCAGACAGCAGAACTGGCTGCTGAGATAATGGTTTGTCCCTTCAAATTTCTTAAAAAAAAAAAAAAAAAAAGTTTCCCAGTCTAGAATTTTAAACCCAGCCAAGCAAAGATGGAAACGGAAGTCGACTCCTTTCTAGGCTTGCCTCCCATACACCTTCTCAGGAAGTTATTGAAGGGTCCATTCCACCAACCCAAAGATGAGACCTAAAATGGATCACATGGAAGTCAGAGACAGGAACTGGAGCTCAGGGGCACTAAGGGCACCTGCAGATTAAAGGGGCAGAGGCATTGTAATGCCACCGGACTAGAAAGCAAACAGTCTGCAGCAGGGACGCAGGGTTCCCAACTGGCACCAAGAAATCAGTGAGCGCTCTGACAACCTTTATGGAGTCAAGGAGCGTGCTACAAAACAGGCAGCAAGGATGAGGATGGATTAGTGATGAGGACACAGCTAAGCAATCCCAATTCCCAATCAGAGCCCACTGTACCGCCAGGAAAAAGTACAATTTTCATATACTACATGGTTCATGGGGAAAATGGTCATTATATGTAGTAATCATGAGCTTACTAAACTACGAATACTGTTCTATTTCTTAATGCTTAGAATTTGAAATTCACACTATTAGCAATGTTCAGTATTTAATGCCTCTCGTTCAGATAAACTAGAGCTCCAGGCCCTTCTCCAGTCTCAAAACTATGGTGGCTGAGAGCACAGACACAAAAGGAAGCCAGACTTTCAGATATTTCTGCTAAATGCGCAAAACAACAGCACATAGATCTAGTACATTAAAAACCATGATTGACTAGAATCCATGCTAATAATACAACGATGATTCACTACTGCCTATTATAATATTTTATTATATTAAGAGATTAAAAGACAACAATGATATGATTATTTCCGCAAGTGAAGGGCATTTGATATAATTCGATATCTATTCTTAATGAAAACTCTTAATAAAATGAACAACATGAATACTTCCTTGATGTGACTGAGCGTGAGCAGATGGGCTAGTGTCACTCTCTGAAGCCGGCAGGATGGTTTCTGAAAAGATGTAGACGCATACTGTCTAAAGGCAAGAGTAGGACAAGTGTCTTATTCATGTGGAGCTGGTTTGGGAGCTGATAGAACCAGAGAAGAGGAACAACATGAACAATGAATGCAAAGGGCAGAGTATCGTCTCCAGATTGCCCAGAGACGCGCATGGGCTAACCTGCCAGCAGCACGTTAGCAGCGCTGAGGCACAAGCTCAGCCCACAAAAGTTAAAGGAACAGGGATAAACAAAAGTGCGAGGTGTTCATAAAGAGATGGAGGGAAACTAAAAAAGAGCAGTAGAAATAACTGGCTTTTTCTCCCATAAGAAGTGTTAGTATTATAAACATGTCATCTGTCCTAAGTTAACTGCAAGGTTAATGTGACTCCAATGCTTGAAATATCAACATTCCATATTTTCCTTTTAGCTGGGCAAGCTAATTTTATAAATTATATGTAAAGTAATAAACATGAAGCACTAAATGAATTCTGCATAACTGAAAAGATGACAGGGTGGCTTAATCCTAAGACAATTCACATCTAAGAAAGGGAATGTGACACTGAACAGGCACACTGAGGGGACAGAGTAGCTCAGGACACTACAGACAGCTAGCACATGATGAAGTTTTAGCGCAAGTCAGTGGAAGAAAACACGCAGCGGCCAAACTCAGCCTGTTGTTCATTTTGGTTTTTAGATTTTGTTTTGTTTTTGGCAGAGTCTCACTTGCAGCCCTGGCTAACCTGGAGCTCTATGAAGAGCACATCAGAGCTGCCTGCTTCTGCTGGGATTAAAGGCATGCACCACCATGCCCGGCCATTTGTCTATTTTGGGATGGTCTTCCAGCTAAGAACAGCTTTTACAGTTTTTAAACAGAGGTGAAGAAAACAAGATCATTTTGTGAGACGTGAAAAGCATTTAAAATCCAATGCCAGTGTCCACAAATGCAGCCTCCCTTCAGTTTCATGCAGTCTGAGTGGTACCGCTGGTTCCTTCATGGACACAGGCCCCCAAGCCCCAACACACACTGTCTGGCTCTTTCCAAGAAAAGTTTCTCCACCTCTGCCATAACTGATACTACACTTTATTAACTAAAAAAAATAAATAAATAAACAAATAAAGTTGAACCTTTACACTCTATTGACCAAAATAAACTTTGAGTTTCTGAAGTCTATGGAACAAAAGGCAAATCACAAAGGAACTGACGAATAAGGAAGCAGGCAGACTGGCTCAGCAGGCAAGTGTTTGCCATGCAAGCCTGCCACCTGAGTTCATTCCCTGGAACTCATGCAAAGTGGAAATAAAGCACTGACTCCACAGAGGTGCTCACTGACCTTTACAAGTGTACTGTAGTATGTGCACTCACACACACACACACACACACACACACACACACAGTCACACACACACACACTAATACTGAAAGTTTTTAAATGTCAAAAGACATTTTTTTAATGTCAAATAAAAAGTTCTGTCTAACAAAAGCACTTAAAAACAGTTGCTATAAATCTGAAACCAAAAGACTCTAACATGGGGGCTGGAGAGATGGCTCAGGGGTTAAGAACACCGACTACTCTTCCAGAGGACCCGGGTTCAATCACAGCACCCACATGGCAGCTAAAAAAGACTCTAACACACATTCCAGACACAGAGGCAAGTTCCTCAGCATTCAAATTTACAAATCAAAACAATAATTATCATCCCATGGAAAGAGAAAAGGGCTGGGTGTGTGGTGGGGCACACCTACCTACAATTCTCACACTCAGAAGGCTGATGCAGGTAGATTACAAGTTTCAGGCCAGCCTGGGCTACATAGAGAATTTTAGGTCAACTGGATCTACACAGTGAGACCCAATCTTTAAAAAGGGGGGAGGGAATACATGAAAAGCCAAAAGGCAAAAAAGGAGAAATCAAATGGCTTTGCATCAGTTCTGGTGGGGCATGCCTGTAATCCCCGCACTGGTGCGGCAGAGGCAGGAAGATTAGCAATTCACAGCCAGCTAGGCTACAGGGAGACTCCATCTCAACAAAGCAAAATGCCAGGCATGGTGGCTGACTCATACAATCCCAACACTTGGGAAGCAGAAGCGGGGAGAACTTACAGCAGGAAGTTCCAAGCTAGCCTAAACTATAGAGTAAGAAAGACCCTATCTCAAACAGAAAAGGAAAAACAAAACAAAACAATCCCCCAAAAGGTATTTATTTTCAAAAGAGAAATTCAAAACAAAACGACCTTGAGGCCATGCCTCTAACCCCAGCACTTAGAAGGCGGAAGCAAAAGGGTCAGACACTTCAGGCCTGGCTCGGTCAAGGCTATCCTGGACTACATGAAACCCTCTCTCAAAAAAAAAAAAGCCACCTCATTGAAGGGTTTCCACATCTCAGGTGGGGCATCCTATTAGACTCAACATACCCTAAGAACAACTGAAAAACAAAACTATTTTAAGGCACTAGGAAGCCACCAAGGCAACCAAGGCTTGACTGTCCAAGACCCCAAGAGGAGGGAAGTGCAGAGGTGAGCAGACACTCTCGGTGCTCAGAGGCAGAACTCTGTCTTGAGATGAATGAGAGAAACAGACACAGACAGCGAGCAGACAAGTATCTCTAACCTGAAAACCCAAACTCTGAATGCAACAGTGCAGCAGAGAATGCCACAGCTAGCCCTGTACTGTGCAGGACTCAGAACACAGGCACACTAACACACTGCACACAACAATTACTACAGCTAGCCCTGTACTGTGCAGGACTCAGAACACAGGCACACTAACAAACACACTGTACACAACAATTACTACAGCTAGCCCTGTACTGTG
>CABHPQ010165424.1:0-19461 GCA_902168405.1 Peromyscus aztecus | reverse complement strand
AAAAAAAAAAAAAAAAAAAAAAAAAAAAAAGATATTTTACTATAATAACATACAAGTATTTCTAAACTTTGTTTTGTTTTGTTTTTCAACACTGTAGCTCTGGTAGTCCTGGAACTCATTCTGTGGACCAGGCTGGCCTTGAACTCACAGAGATCTGACTGCCTCCACCTCCCAAGTGTCACCACCACCACCGGGCTCAAAACTTGACTGGCAAGTTCTGTGGGTAAGAGAGCACTTGCTGTACAATTCTGACAACCTGAGTTCAATCCCCAGGACCCACCATGGAAGAAGAGAAGAGCTTCTAGGAAGTTATCCTCTGAACTCCACACATGTGCAGTCATATCCACACAGCCACAGACTTCAGACACGCATAAACACACACAATATAAAAAAATAAATTCTAAAAATCAGCAATCTGAAACACACCTAGTACTAAGCATTTTTGACAAAAGATATTTAACCTATCTAAGCAAATATACAGGCAGACATATAAACAAATAAATAAATGGAGTTCGTGGTGTAGACAGAACTTGAAGAAGCCCTGATCCTCAGGAGAAAAAACAAGGTGGCCAGACAGAGAACATGGCTTCCAGAGATGCAACAGGATCAGGGTGCTGTGTTACCTTCTTGTCTCTTGATTTCTGAAGCAAGGTCTCACTATGCTGTCTACTTAAGCTTGCTAAACTTCCTGCCTCAGGCTCCTGAGTCCTGAGATTACGGGTGTGTGTGTCAACACACCCGGCTACCAGCAGAATTCGTAAGTAACACAAAGGAAGAGCCATGAAGTGCAATGGAGAGTGATGGGGTGCGGGCAGAGAGGAGCGTTCTGTTCTCTCAGGGCACCCACAAGACGACAGGCAGCACTCAGCTCACCAGCCCATGACGCCTGACTCAACACCGCCAGTTCTCAGTCGGCCCCATGCAGAACTACACCAAAGAATGTGGGTGGACTGGAAAACAGGACTCATTTCCTATCCTTACAGTCCGATTCAGTTCGGACTTTGACTGGACCAGGGTTACAGGACCCTACTTGACCTAAGCACGCACTTCAGAGGAAGCTCTTCTCAGCTAGCTGTTCAATTATTCAAACCCATATCTGTAATCAAATTAAAAAATTACAAAATATACAAAGAAATAGACCACAAAGGGGAGAAAGGGTAAGAAAACAAACTTACAGATAATCCAGCTGTTTTATTTTATTATTTGTTTTGTTTTTCCCAAGACAGAGTTTCACTATGTGGCCCAGGCTGGACTTGAACTCACAAAGATCTGCCTGTTTCTGCCTCCCAAGTGCTGAGATTAAAGGTGGGCACCACCACCACCCAGCTGATAAGCCTGTTATTAAAGCTATCAAATACTTTAAGAGGACTGGTGAGATGGCTCGGTGGGTTAAGGTGCTTACTCCCAGGCCTGATGACCTGAGTTGTGTTGTGGAATATTAGATGTGTTACATTTGTTTGTGCTATGCAACATCTGTTTAATGATACAAAGATGTGTTGCATTCCTTTATGTTGCATTTGTTTAACTCTGTGAAGCTGTATTACTGTGCCTGTCTAAAACACCTGATGGTCTGAACATAATAAAGAGCTGAACAGTCAATAGCAAAGCAGGAGAGAGGACAGGTGGGGCTGGCAGCAGAGAGAATACATAGGAAGAGAAATTTGGAGAGAAGGAAGGAAAAACAGTGAGGGGGAGGAGGATACCTGGGGTCAGCCATTCAGCCACACAACCAGCCACGGAATAAAAAGGAAAGACAGATATATAGATTAGAGAAAGGTAAAAAATACCCAGAGGCAAAAGGTAGACAGGATAATTTAAGAAAAGCTAGCTAGAAACAAGCCAAGCTAAGGCCGGGAATTCATAAGAAAGAATAAGTCTCGGTGTATTTATTTGGGAGCTGGGTGGTGGGCCCCCATAGAGCAAAGAATAAAAACAAACAAACAAACAAAAAAAAACTAGAGTTAATCCCAGGCCCCACATGGTAGAAGGGGAAAACTGAAAGAGTTCTCACCAATATGTTCACACATGCATGCACGCACATAATAAATAAATGCATGAAATAAAACATTTTTATTTTATTTTTACAAATTTCCCCCAAACAACCCCTTATGGCTCTGCAGAGTTATGAATCTTGTTTTTTAAATTTATTTTTATTATTTTTGGTTATGCATGTATGTAGTGGGTGGAGGCATGTACATGTGAGTGCATTTTGCCTACAGAGGCCACAAATGGGGGATGCCCCTGGAGCTGGAGTTAGAGGTGGCTGTGAGCTGCTTATGTGGGTGCTGCGAGTCAAACTGGGGTCCTCTAGAAGAGCAGGACCCGCTCTCCACCACTGAGAAAACACGTTCAGAAGACTCTGAGAGAACTGCTCCATAGAAGTCACTGTAACAGTGCCCGCCTGTCATCGCAGCGCCCCCAGGGGAAGCAGGAAGAGCCTGGACTCCAAGGCAGCCGGGTATACGGAGAGACCAATCAAGAAGGAAGTGGCAAAACAAAGAAGTCTACTAGGAAACCACATTTTTAAAGGAACTAACACAAACCCTGGAACTAAAGTCCAGTAACTGGCAAGGACTCAGTAACAGATGACTTTCACAGCAGCTTGGACACAGCAGAATATAGTAAACTAAAGATAGGTCAGTAAAAGAACAGAGGATGGGCACTGTGGAGCACAGCACGAAAAAAATGGGAACTCGTAAAGGTCTACTATAAACACACTGCAGTCCAAGGAAGGAAAGAGGATAAAAGCAAGTCAGACCAGTACTTACAAATAAGATGGCTAATCTTGTCAAAATCCATCAAGGCAGATATTCTAAGACTCCATGAAACCTTACCTCAAAGAAATCCAGAGAAATGGGGGCTGGAGAGAAGGCTCAGCAGTTAAGAGTGTGCACTGCTCTTGCAGAGCAGAGGACCCATGTTCCCAGCACCCACACGGGGAAACTCACAACTGCCTGTGACTGCAGCTCCAGAGGATCTGATGCCCTCTTCTGGACTCCTTGGGCACCTGCACTCATGTGTGGAAACACACACACACACACACACACACACACACACACACACACTTATTAATTAATTAATTAATTAATTAATAAAATAGACAAAATCTTAAAAGCAGTCAGAAAAGGTAACGATTCATTAACTCTCAGAGGAATACAAAACTGACAAACAACAACAAACACGAGAAAATAAACACGCCTCTACCCTCATGGTGCTGAAGGAACCCCAGAACGGAGGCTCACTCCTGTCCCTTCAGCACCTGGGAGGCGGAGGCAAGAAAACTGAGAATTCAAGGCCAATCTCAGCTACTTAGCAAGTTAGCAAGCCCCATCTGAGCTACATAGGGACGATTTGTCTCAAACAAACAAAAATCATTGCTGGATGGTAAAAATGATGGGTGAAAATCAATGGAAAATAGAACACATAGCCTTGAAGCCTCCCCTTAAAAGATACTTAGTAATTGCAAAGGAAAGTATAATTCTACAATGGAAAGCCCAGCAAATGTCACCTCAACCTACAGGCCAACGTGAAATCACTAGCAATGGGGGGGAAAAAAATCAATGTCAATGTTGTATACTTCTTGTTAGGAAACACAGCAACACTTCTATCAAAAATGAGACTGCATCCAGTCGTGAGGTGGCACCACAAACATCCAAACTGCAACACCATGCACAGAACTGCTCTAAATCCTGCCAACAGGGAAAAGTCACAGAAGACAGAGAAAGCCCAGGCGACACTGTCCTAAGTTGAAGGCAGCTGCAAGGTAAGACGCTCCTCTGCAACTGGTGCGCATGGAGTCTATGTCGTTTAGACTTTGTGTTCTTTTTTGCTACTGTGGTTAGTCTTCACTGTCAACGGTGTTTAGAATCACCAAAGGGACACACTTCTAGTGTGCCTATGAGGTACATCTAGAGAGGCTGAACTGATGAGGGAAAGATCCACCCTCCCAGTGGGCACAGCATTCCAACAGGTGGCCCTGATACAAAGGGTCCAAGGACAAAGCAGTGTGTACCTGTCTGCCTTCGCTGCTTCCTGGGCAAGTACATCTACCGCTGACGCGGCCTTCCTACAGACATCAGATTCTAGCTTCGTTAGCTTTCCAAATTGGGCTGAATGGTAGAAACTCTCCATGCCTTCAGCACAGGCTAGAATGCTCAGACATCCAGCTCTGTGGACTGAGCAGCTGCCCATTTTTCTGCCTCTCCAGCATGCAGACAGTCACTGCCGTATAAGCCAATGTAATAAAGTCCATTATAATATACATTAATTCTATTGGTTCTGTTCCTCTAGGAAACTCAGCCCGAAACATGTGTGTAGAAACAGAAGATGAAGTAATATTAATATTTTTAGAGTCTACATGATAGATATATAGGAATTCTTGGGACCACTGAATTCAGTCAAAACAGTAAGTATTGAAAAACACTTCAAACTAAA
This sequence comes from Peromyscus aztecus, assembly GCA_902168405.1. Taxonomy (NCBI): domain Eukaryota; kingdom Metazoa; phylum Chordata; class Mammalia; order Rodentia; family Cricetidae; genus Peromyscus; species Peromyscus aztecus. Next base: position 15,027 of record CABHPQ010165424.1, on the reverse strand, counting down.
AGTTTTTGTAAAAAGAGAAGAGGGGGGCTAGAAAGGTGGCCTGGAGGCTAAAAGTGCTTACTGTTCTTGTGGTGGGTTCAGTTCTCAGCACCTCTATCAGGTACCTCACAACTGCCTGTAACTCTAGCTCTAGGGGATCTGATGCCCTCTTCTGGCCTCGAGGGATGCTGTACACACACAATGCACATACAAACAAGGAACACACTCATACATATAACTAAAAATGAAACTTTAAAATAATCGAAGAGATCGGAAGAGTGCTCATCAGTATAGCACTTGCCTAGCATGTTTGAGGCCCTAGGTTTGATTCACAGCAATAAAAAGAGAAGAACACTAAAGAATTCATCACTTGCAGACCCCCTCCCCAATAAACTACTAAGGGAACTCTCCAGACAGAAGGAACATGATCCTACATGGAAGCATGGAAATATAGGAAGCTCAAAGGAAAGAGCAAATATAAATGAATATTGACTGTATATAATAATAATGTCTTTAGGGCTTAAAATCAATGATAATGTCTTTCAGCGTTTAAAATCTATATAGTACTACATAGACCTGCGAAGATCACTACAGTAACAAAAGCTAGGAAAATGTAAATGGAATTAAAGTGCTCTAAATTGGGGCCTATGAGATGGTTCAATGAGTAAAGATGCCTGCCACCAACCTGATGGCCTGCGGCTTGATCCCCAGGACCCACATGGGAGAAGGAGACAACTGACTCCCAATTGTCCTTTGACTCCCATACATTTACTGTGGCACATGCACACCTCTACACAAATAAATGAATAAATATATGTAAAGAATGAATGAATGAAGTTCTCAGAGGCACTGACATCACTGGCAAGTGGTGGTCCTCATTCACACATACTACAAGAAGTCAGAGATGAGCAGCATCTCTACGGCAGTGATTCTGGCATGGTGGGCTTCTGCACTCTTCAGATGAATAGAGATTCCCAAGAACTGTTGTTATTGAGGACACAAGTGCTGATCCTCTACAGAAAATCAGAAATCAAAACCGAGCCTGGCACAGCAGTGCACACCTGTCAGAACAACACTCAGGAGGATGAGGCAGGAGGATCATGACTTTGAGTCAAGCCTAGACTACAAACAGAACTGCAAAGAAAAAGATCTTAAATGCTAAGATAAATATTGATAACAATATTGGGCTTTGTAAAGCCAGATGTGGTGGTACACACCTGTAATCTTAGAACTTGGGAGCTGGATGCAAAGCATTCACAAGTTCAAAGTCACCCTCATCCACACAGCAAATTAGAGTCCAGGCTAGGTCATATGGCGCAGGTCTCAACAACACTAGCAAGAAGAATGCTTATTTTTGGAGCTAAGCAGGATACTGCTCAGTAGGCACTTGCCAGTGTACACAAACATAATTCCCAACACTTGAAAATACCTGTTTATAACTTTAAAATTATTATTATCATCATCATCATCATCATCATCATCATCATCATTATTATGAGATAGGGTTTCTCTGTGTGTAGCTCTAGTTGTCCTGGAACTTGATATGTAGACCAGGCTGGCCTCAAACTCATAGAGATCTGCCTGCCTCTGCCTCCTGAGTGCTGGGATTAAAAGTATATGCCACCACCACTTGGCTAAAATTATCTTATAATAAAGCATAAAAATTAGTTGGCCGGGCAGTGGTGGCTCACGCCTTTAATCCCAGCACTTGGGAGGCAGAGGCAGGCAGATCTCTGTGATCAAGGCCAGCCTGGGCTACAGAGTGAGTTCCAGGAAAGGAGCAAAGCTACACAGAGAAAATTTATCTCGAAAAAACAAAAAAAAAATCAAGAAAGATTGAATTTGGGGTTGGGGATTTAGCTCAGTGGTAGAGTGCTTGTCTAGCAAGTGCAAGGCCCTGGGTTCAGTCCTCAGCTGGGGGGGCGGGGGGGGGGGGGGATTAGTATACCAAACTGTTGGACCATGTTTCTCATTGTAAAAGTAATATGAATGTAATAAGAAATGAGAGTAAAATCCAGTCATGCTAAATTTGGATTTTATATGTATATATAAACATACATATATCACACAAATAAAGCCAAACAAGAAGTGTGTGTGTGTGTGTGTGTGTGTGTGTGTGTGTGTGTGTGTGACTGTGACTAGTGTCCAGGCCCTGACTTCCCAGCGTCATTCTCACTAAAGAAACCTTGGGAAGATGTCTGATTCTGCACTTGAGTTCATCTGAGACATGTATCCCAGGAAGCACAGGAGTCAGCCTGAGTATGAACCCACTGGACCAACCCTGAAACAATAAATCAAATGCTGCAGACTAGAGGATAGAAATGACAGTCAAACACTTTGTTTTCAGACAGTCTCACTGAGTAGTCCTGGCTAGCCCAGCGCTTGCTTTATAGACTAGGCTGAACTCAAACTTGCAGTAGTCCTCCTGAATTTGCCTCCGTGTGTTAGAGCTACAGATATGTGAGTATGCACCACCCTGCCTAGCAAATAATACAAATAACACAAATGAGAGTGAGTTTCCCAGAAGAAAAGGATGAGGAAACTCTTAGGAAAAAAAAAAATGTTTGCAAATAACTGTGGTACATGGTAATCCAGAAGGATTAAGAGTTCAAGGTCACCCTCAGCTACTTAGCAAGATTGATATGGCTGGAGAGATGGGTCAGTAAGTACTGCTAAGCAAGTACTGCTTTACAGGACCTGAGTTCTGCTCCCAGTACCCACCTCCAGTGGCTCACAATTGCCTGTAACCCTAGCTCCAAGAATTGGACTCCTTTGTTCAACACCAGTACTTGCACATGCATATACATATACAAACACACACACACACACACACACACACACACACACACACACACACACACTCTTAAAATAAATCTAAACAAAATATTTCTTTAAAAACCTTAGAATAGACTGGGCTACATGGGGTCATATCTCATGTAAACTATAAAAAGTAAAAATAAATGCGTGAGAAACAATTTAGGAAGTCAATATTTTTTTCTAATTTCAGAGAAAAAGTCAATTAAAGCAAAGCTCTCTACTAGATGCTAAAGGTCAGAATGAAGGCTGCTGGGTAACAAGATAACATAAGCTCAAAGAAGCCTTCTTAGACTACTGTCAATTATGTGAGGGAAAACAGTCTTTTACAACAGATGATCTGGTAATCACCTCCATAACCAAATGGTCACATTAGCTTCACCAGCAGCAGAGAACTCTGACATTCCTTCCTTGTGATGTGGTACAGTAACAAGTATATAACATTACTTATTAAGTATTCTTGCCAAAAACACGTGATCTCAATCTCATGATTTGAGAACAACGAGACAAGCCCAGAACAGTTAATAAAACTGACCTGACTTTTCAGATACAGTCGACGGCAACTAAAGCTAGGAAAGGCAAGAGGGCAGGTCTCCAGAGTCAGCAGGGAAGCACTGGGTGTGACCCCTGGCTGTCTCCTGGAATGACAGGCTACAAAGGAAACTTGGGGACAATTGGGGAAATTTAAACATGAAATACATATCATATATATCAGGTACTTTATGAGATTCATGCTAATTTTCTCTCTGTGATATGTGAGGTGATTATGTGGGAGAACATCCTTTTTTGATGAGGTATATGCTGAAGTTAGAGTTGTCATGATATCTACAAGTCCCTTTCAAATGGCCACTGAAACATGCAACATGAGTGTAGATGCATGTACAGAGAGAGCAAAGACAGATAAGTATATATGGGAAATGTCAATCAGCGAGAAACAAGATAAAAGCTATCTGGGTGCTCTTGCAGGGTTCCATTTTTCTGTGAATTTGAAACTGTTCAAAATGAAAAGATTAAGGAAGAAGTCAGGTTGGATAATGCCAGCACATAGCAGGTGGAGGTAGGACACTCAAGAAATTCAAAGCCATCCTGTACAAAGGACAAGGTTGAGGTTAGCCTGGGCTACGTGACACCCTATCAAAGAAAGAGAAGAGAGGGCTGGAAAGATGGCTCCCTGGTTAAGAGCACTTGCTGCTCTTGCAGAGAACCTGGGTTTGGTTTCCAGCACCCATGGTCTGTAACTGCAGTTCCAGGGGCTCTGACACCTTCTCCTCCATAGGCACTGCATGCACTGGGTGTACATACATACATGCAGGCAAAACACTCCTACACATAAAATAAAAACACATCTTCTTTGTTTTGTTTTTTGAGACAGGGTTTCTCTGTATGTCCTAGAACTGACTCTGTAGACCAGGCTGGCCTTGAACACACAGAAATCTGCCTGTTTCTGCCTCCCAAGTGCTAGGATTAAAGGAACTCATCACTACCACCCAGAGTAAATAAATCCTTTAAAAGGGAGGTGGAGGGAGGGGAGCCCACAGAGGGGTAGTGGTGTCAGGTTGGAAAGAATACAAGCTAACAGGCCTTGACCCAGAGTGTTGACCAGGGAAAGAAAGCTGAAAGCTGGGCCGGCGTCTCACAGTCTGCCCTGACCAGAAGAGGTGAGGCAGGAGACCAGAGCCTACCCTGTAGCTACCAGAGGGAAGTGAAGGAAATGCTCACGGTTCTTCCATGGCCGTCGTCCGGCATTGGGGAAGGCAACAGATGCCCGACAACATAGAAGCTGCCATTGTTAGGTGTCCTCTGAGGAAGGCTGGGCCTCTAGGTCTGCATCATAAGTAACCACTCTCGATACCACGGTTTCCTCTACAAAAGCTTCCCCTTTTCTGTCAGATTTAGCGCGGCTGCTGAGCCCATCCATGGTCCCCTCCATGCAATGGTTTTGTTTTACAAAGGAGACTAAGTCACCTATATTTGCCAACTGACTTTAGGATTTCCACTATTCTCTGGCTTTTCTGCTTGAAAAACTAGAAAAAACACTGACTTTCTCACTGAACGGAAGGCAGCTAGGAGCACATTAAACAAGTCTGGCCAAAGGGTAGATACACTGCAGAATAGTTTGGTTTGTTTGTTTTTTGTTAAGTCCTTTGGTGAGGGAGGACTTTGAAAAGTCTAGAGATCGTTCTGTAATTATGATTCTTTCATAGTCCTGGGCCCTTCGTTTCTAGGCAGGAGGCAGCAGGGTTATGACCATTTACAGCCTTGAACATTCATGCCCAACACAGTTCTGGAAGGTCTAGCAAAAAAAAAAAAAAAGTAATAATAATAAGGTCAAATAACACAGGAAAGGGAAAAAATAATGTTTACCTGCTCCTGAGAACCACAAAGAGAACCAATATGGTCATAAAGACTATTACAGAGAACACAAAAGGGTAGCTCTAACAGCAGAGATCAACAGTTTTCTGAAGTATTAGCAAAGAGCAGAAAATATAGCGGAAATAGAGGTCACAAAGCAATAATAATAAACTTGAAAATACTTAGGATTAAAGAAAGTATATAGGAGCTAGGCAAGAATTCTGTCAAACCATCAACAGGAGACAGTTCACTTGAAAGAGACTTCACATCCCCGGACACAAAGGCTGCAATCTGCAAAGATGTCACCCCTGCCCGAGGTAATTTCCATACTGAAAGTAATTATAATCAGAATTCCAAACAGACTGGTGGAGGTTGAGGGGAGGAAAAGCATCAAGAGAAGATGTGGGGCTGGAGAGACGGCTCAGTGGTTGCAGAGGACCTGGGTGTTATTCTTAGCACCTACATAGTGGTTCAGAGCCATCTGTGACTCCAGTACCAAAGGACACCCTCTTCTGGCCTCTGCAGACACTGAACACATATAGTGCACAAACATATATGCAGGCAAAACACCCTTACACCTAAAATAAAAATAAGAAGAGTTGCAAAAATTCTTCAACAGGAGAGCAGGGTAAACACCAGGGCTATTCTAATCAGCAACAACAAGGAAGTACAACTTGTGCTAACAACGCAGGAAGCAACCATCCACAGTAACAAAAGCGCTGCGGCAGAGCACGACAGACAGGGCCATCAACGAAGGACAATATTCGGAACACAATCGATGAACAAGGGACATGTCACTAAGCGGTGCCGGAACAATCTGATTGGTCACCAGGAAAAATGAAGTTATAGACCCTGCTGCTCGGCTAACAACAAAATTAGTTCCATGAAAGAAAACTGGAGCCATAAAAGAAAAAGGAGGCAAATAAGTCCATGTCCTCAGAGAGTGGGAAGGATTTTCTCTGATTTCAACCAAAACAAGGAACTATGAACTTGATAATCAGGAAGTTTAAAGCCTGAGCTGGAGAGCATGGCTGAGGTGGAAGGTACACACCAGCATAGCCTTTCCAAAGGTCAGGAAAGTAGTGCATATTAAAATGAAAACAAATCCATTTTCTTTAACCCAGGATTAGCAACTCCGTTTTTTGTAGTTTTTACCCTAAAAGGGCAATCACAAAAGTAATACCTGTTTCTCCAGAGCATTTAAAGGAGGACTGCTGTAATAGTGGAAATGAAAATAATCTGGATGTTCATCAAAAGGCTGGTTAAAATAAATTATGGCGCATATTTTCTGTCCAACACCCAGCATTATTAAAACTGGTGGTAGAGATCTGTACTTATAGACATGAATTATATCTGAGAAATAGTGCCTAGCAAAAAGAAAGACAGTAGAAGAGGCAAAATCCATGAAGATCTGCCTAAGGAAAAGTAAGATCCAACAGCCACAAAAGAAGGAAAAAGGTGGCTGGGCGGTGATGGTGCACGCCTTTAATCCCAGAGCCAGGTGGATCTCTGTGAGTTCGAGGCCAGCCTGGTCTACACAGAGAGATCCAGGACAGGCTCCAAAACTACACAGAGAGAGAAAAACAAGCAAACAAACAAACAAAAAGGCAAAAAAAAAGGTGAGGGCTCCAACTAGCCTTTTTATCTGTGCCCTTCCACTGGCCAAGGATCAAATTCTTCCCAATACCCTAGTCTCTCAGTCTCTAAAATGGTAATTCCGAAAACCCAGCAGTGCCATTATCCTGCCCTGTGCTGTCCCAGGGTTCTCTGGTGTCTATGAAGTGTGCTGCTGTACTGGGTTATTGTGGCAGATTTTCCATCAGGCTCACAGGTCTTTAAAGTTCTTACGAAAAACTAAAGAACTTTAGTTGAAATGCCCCAAAGACAAGCAGGCCAGGTAACAAGGAAGCTGTAGGAGAAACATCCCAGCAACCTTCTCCCTACCCCCACAGCAGGTGCAGCGCTGGCAGCAAGGCTAAGCCAGAGTTTCATCAGCAGTCCCCTTGGGATGAGGTCATCACATCCCGACTACCTCTAGTCCTCCAGGGGGACGATTATCACACTGCCACCAGTGTCCCCAGGGCTCACTATTAGTCTAATAGAAACTTCATGCTTGCATAGAGACTGTCAGAGACTGTGAGCTTGAAATGAACCTGTATGTACAGGCACCCCACCCCAAGGCCTAATGAGGGGTACACATGCCAGCCCATCTTCTGGAATTTGGATGGCAGCTGCCAGGCTCTGGGGATGTCTAGGGAGAAGTAGAGCAGCTTCCAGAGGGTCAATATACAAGCAACACCTCAAACCACAGCCAGGAGCCCGGAAGAAAAAGGTGATGTCACTAAAGGGCAGGTGGGACACTGCTAACCCCTGCCATTTCATATAAGAACAAACACTGTGTCTGGAACGGGCAACTCTCAGAGAGAGGTGGCAGGAGATGCTGGTGGAGGAGACCTGCACAACAGCTTCCCAAGTCACCCCTTTGGTCTAGCTCACTGTCGAGTGCTGGCACTAGATCAGTAACATGCAATGCTTTGTCCTGCACAGGCAGAGCCAAGTGCCACCTTCCAGACTATTCCACTTTCCTTAGCTCCTAGTTACTGTGTCTCTCTCCCTATATATTATCCTGTCTCTCAGATCTATTCCAGTGTGTCCCAGGGGGCCAGAGTGAAGCAAGTTCTACCTATATGATGCAATGACCAGCCACAGGTGAGGCCTGGGCTCTTCTGAAAACCTAATGAACGGGCACAGCAGCCTGTGTGCTTCTTGACAGCACACAGGTGCTGGCTGGTAAATAGCCCCATGGGTGTTCCTGGTAAACACAGGCACCCAGCCCCTCATCCTCACATGCACACACTCTCAGACTCAGGCACGCATGCACACACTCATCACACCTTGCCAGCTCTGCCCTCGAACCTCCAGAACAGATTTAACCATTCTCTTCCCCAAGGGTTAGAACTCCCATTCAAACCTGCACAGACACTCCGATAGGTTAAATGCTGCTGTTTAATTTCTATAATGAGAGGTGCTTTGTGGGGGGAGGGGTTCTGCAAAGATTAAGTTCTCCCTGTCTTATCTTACAGTGAAAATCATGGTTCAACAAGTGTTTCTCCATAATCCTCCCTCTCCTTCCCTGTGTGCAGGGAAGGAGAGAGGCTCTTTAGTCAGTGTCCCCAACAGTTGCCAGAGGTGATGGATATCAACACCAGATGTCCAAACCATTCATTTAACCTTTTTTTTTTTTTCTTTTTTGGTTTTTCAAGACAGGGTTTCTCTGTGTAGCTCTGCGCCTTTCCTGGATCTCGCTCTGTAGACCAGGCTGGCCTCGAACTCATAAAGATCCGCCTGCCTCTGCCTCCCGAGTGCTGGGATTAAAGGCATGCGCCACCACTGCCCAGCCAAACCATTTATTTAAAAACTGAACGTTAACTTCAGAAAAGAAGCAAGGCCAGGGATGGTGGCTCACATCTGTAATCCCAGTAATTAGGCTGAGGCAGGAGGACCAAGAGGTCAAAATCATAAAAAGTGGACTATCAGCATGACCCCCCATCTGAGGAGAGGGGAAGTCCTGCAAGTGGTCTTGAGAGGAAGGGGCCAGCTCCAGGGTCAGCCAGCACAGGCTCTAAAGCAGCCTCATCCAGAAGGCTGTTTTCTGTGAAAAGCTGGACAAGGAGACTAAGCAAAATGACTACAAAAAAGAGATTTGCTTTCAATTGTGCTTAAGTTTTAAAAGTGTACAACCTGCATGCTTTTCACTGCAAATCCTAGGTACCACCAGAGTCCCACCTTCTGGTCCAGGCTTTATGCCTGGATGGAGCTCACCAGCATCCGAAAACACAGAAGAGAAAAATCTTAGCACAGAGCCAGAGCTAAATACTGACTGCGCTGGAACAGCAAAAGAGAAAAAGCCAAGGGGTGAAGGATGCTCCTGTCCCAGCCTCTGCAAGTGACTCAGAGTAAGAATCACCCAGTTCACTGGCTGCATAAAGCTCTGAGCTCTCCCAGGAAGTCAGTTAATGGACTGATTGTATTTTTTATCCTTTGGAGTCTCTGACTTTTAGGCACTGCACCCCTGAGTCACACATTTTTACCTTCTAGGCTCCATCGACTTAAAAGCAAAGCAGTCCATCTGCTCCAGAACACCAAGGCACTATCAAGATCAGGTGACCACATCACAGCACCATGCAAGGGGGCTCTGAAAGTGTTGCAGCCACATCAGCACGTCAACTGACTGCCTCAGAAAACCAGGGAAATACCCAAACATGACACAGTCGGGGAAGAGGGGAAGAGTGGATGGAAAGGGCAGGCTGGAGCTCTGTGGGGGCTGCGCTGTCGGTGGTACAGCAGGAACAGCTTCCGAGAACTGTGCTCTGATGCAGGAGGACCCTCCCACGGCAGAAGGGGCTTATCCCAGAGAAGCCACTGCTAGATAAAGTAACACTTGCTTCACAAATAACTCTTTCTTCAAGATTTCAGTGAAACCACTTAGCAATGCACACGTGAAGCAAGCAGCTCAGCACAAGGTCTCTCCACAGCCCCTCTTGCAGGGCCCCAGGACTTCCCTCCTCCTCACTCTCTGACCCATCTTCCTCTTCCAGCTGTCAGTCTCCATGCCTAGCTGCCCCTACCCTTAAAGAGAGCCTGAAAGCCCAATATGACACATCTCTACACAGAAAACTTGCCCATTGTCCACATAACAAAATCCAAACACTTGACCTAAGAAACATGCTCTCCGACATAACAGGCTGCTTTCAAAATCTCTTGCCTCAGACTCTGTCTCCTTGCATCCTCTACCAGGACTAGTCACTGTCCCAAATCTTTTTTCTTTAATCTGTTTAATTATTTAAAAATTATTATTTTAATACTTATTTTATGTGCATTGGTGTTTTGCCTGGGTGTATGTCTGTGTCAGGGTCCCTTGGAACTGGAGTTACAGACAGTTGTAAGCTGCCATGTGGGTGCTAGGAAATGAACCTGGGTCCTCTGGAAGAGCAGTCAGTGCTCTTAACTGCTGAGCCATCTCTCCAGCCCCTCACTGTCCCAAATCTTGAAGGTCGTAATGGAGGGTGACCTCTCAAGGAAGGCAACTTTAAAAACTCTTCGTCAATACAAAGCTGGCCAGGCACTCCCCTGCCCTGCACCCCAGGCAGTCTTGCCCCCAGTATTCCCTGTTTTTGTGCCTAGCTACACGTCATGAACCCCACTCAACTGCAAATATTAATTCTGATTTTTATATTCTTGGTGCTTCAAACATACGGTGAGGCCGCAGGAAAAGGACATTTGATAAATGGCCAGTAAATAAATGAATAGCTGCATTCCCACAGACTCACACTACTGTGTGCTGAGCTCTCTGGGAGCAAGCTCACGACACAAAGTACGCAGCTACAGAAACAGCAGACAAAGGAATGAGAGAAGGAGCCCAGAGACGGCGTCTAAAGAGCACATCCGCGTAAACGGTGAGGAGTCATGCACATCTGCAATGGAACTTTCTGGGTGTTTTGTTAGATAAAATTAGTTTGCATTCCTGGTACCGCAGTGGTCTGCAGGCAAGTGGAGCTACAGAGAATTAAAGGAAAACTGGCTGGCGATGATAGTTTTGCAATGAATCATTCACAAGTGAGTAGCTGAGAACTGGCTGCACTGTGTACTCTTGGCTCCGTGAAATCCTTTTAAACAAATACCCACCATTTCCCCAAAACAAATAGGGCAATTATGGGAAAGCCTTGTTAGTGTTCAGCAGTATCTGTGCTGCACGTCCACTGCCCTGGAACCACCTCCATCTGACTAATCCCTGGCCCACTGTGCACTGGGGGGCAAGGCTTCCTAATGTACCTGCCTCAGCTCGGCATAATGGCTTCAAGCTAATGGAGATGAGCTCCCTTTCCTAGAGGTTCGACTCCTGAGGAGGGATCTTAAAGGTGAGGCACAGCAAGCAGCACAGGAGAAAGTGGATCTAATTTGTTTAACATCATAAAAAGGGACATTTCCACATGGACAGCAAGGACATGAATATCATGTGTGTATGGCAGAATTATAAACGCATTTTTGGCGAAATTCAATAAAGCTGATTCTACTGCATAAGGTCAGCAATTTACTATAAAAAATGATATGATTGCAACTTTTAATATAACCCATGTATTTGCTGCAAGATGCTCTGGAAGACTGTAATGTAACCGTCCGACCTCTCCTCGGGAGCAGAGATCGCCCGTTTACCCTTCACTGTCCTGAGAAAAGCAACCATACAGAACAACGGCAGCAACTGCATGTGCTTACCAGCCACCCTCTTCAAGTCCAAGACTGCCTCTCCTCAAACTGAGACTAGGCTCTGGGTTAGAGCCCTCACAGAAGGCAGCAAAAGAAAGAGAAAAACCAGCACAACTCAACAGAACCATCAAGTTCACCTTCTAGTCAGGACTCTAAGCAGCAACACTAGACAAGGGATGAGGGAAGCACACTTCTACAGCTTTTTTAGACTCCGTACCTATGTGAATCTTTGAGAGAGAGCCCCAGTCCATATGAGTAGACAACGCACGGGGACACCTTAGGGCTGAGTGTGTGGCATGTGCTATATGCTTGTAGTCCCAGTACTTGTGAGATGGAGGCAAGAGTTCAAGGCCAACCTTGGCTACATAAAAAGTTAGAGGCCACTGTGGGCCTGTCTCAGAAGAAAAATTAAAAACAACAAAAGCAACAGAGAAAGAAACTGGACATCTCAGTGATGACAGAAACCTGTTCCTCGCATTAGGGACACCTTTTTAAGTCCCTGTAGCCATGAAGACAGCCCCCTCCCCCAGACAGGGTTTCTCTGTATAGTCCAGGCTAGCCTTAAACTCAGAAATCCACATGCCTTTGCTTCCAAGTGCTGAGATTAAAGACATGCTCCACCACACCCTGCTAAAGAAACGATTTGAGAAAAATGGGTTATCCTAAGGATTAAATGAGAGATATGGGAGACACTTGTAAGCTCTAACAGAAAACATATATGCCAGGGGCTATGACATCACCTACATCATCCCAGCTCAGGCTGGTCTATAAACTCCAGTGGCTTCTATGGTCCCACTGCCAGTCTCTTCAGGGTATGAGCCATTATATCTCATGTTCTCAAAGCAGTACCCAGCAAGACAGGAAGCTGGGAATGCTTGGTGGCTTCAGCGGAGCTTGGTGAAGGATGACATGCCATTCAGCTTTCACTGAGCTCCATCTTTAGGGGAAGGCTGCTTCCAGTCACTGCCACAGTCTCACTGTGCTTTCTAGGATCAAAGCAAGCTCCCTTCCTGCGCTGGAGTCTGAGCCTACTGAGCTCTCTGCCAAGCAATCACGTTGTGACCTTGGTGGCCTTCCCAGAGCACCCCATTCCTTCCCATTTTGACTCCTCGCTCCACTTTCACTGCTTTGCTTATTTCTTCCTATTTCTGGAGGAGCCTGTTTCTACCCCAGATCTGTCTGTTCTATTCACCAGGGCAAGCTCAGGGCCTTGTGAGGCATAGCCACTCAGTCAGTACTTGTTAGGTGGGCGGACAGATGGACAAGTGGACAGAAGGAATCATTTCAAACCAGGCAGAGAGACCTCCAAGGAGTACCACTATTTTGTCAGTTCTATTTTAGCATCTAGTCTCCTCTCTGCAGGACTGTTTAAAGCAGAGCCTTTGATTAGAAAAAAAAAAAAACTAAGTAAAAACTAAGTAAATATCAAAAATCATGGAGCTCCATATTTGTTCTCTTTCAATTACATTCTGTGCAAATCATATCCATTCGTAAGTTAAACTGACTCCTAACTGCCTCTTCTTCAAACTCAACCTGTGTTCTTTGGGCCAAGACCCCAAGTTTTGCAATTAGAATAATATAATTCACAATTCCATTTGTGACTCACAAGCTGGGAAGGCTTTGTCTTTGTTCTTCAGTTTCATGCACTGACAGTGAGTGGTAAAATATTTTTCTTGTTGGTCAAGAGTAATGATACGACTTGAAGCCAAAACAGTAGGAGGGTCCCATTCCCATGCACTTGCGGTTTCACTGAAGAGATGACATTTATTCGGGTGTGATATTTAATTTATCACAGAGGGTCAAGACGGTTGGGTTTTTCCTGAAATACCATGATATGATAAACTTCAACTTTATGAATGAAAGTCTTTGCAATCATTTAACAAACTCAAAACTGCACCAAATTTAAAGACCACCATCTCACTAAAGATAATCTAGTCAACAATCTAATTGCAGGAAGATTACTTTAAAGGGGCTTTAAAACTAAAAGGAATAATTAACAACAGGGCCCCATGCCTGACGACAGAGGCAGTCCTGAAAAGACGAGCTCCTTAGGAGGGTGGTGGAAGCCAAGCACTCTGACGCTCACTCCAAGTCTGGAGTTGAGAGCGGATTACTAGTGGTGGCCAACTATCTGTCAATCTAAATATAAGCTTGTGTGGCCCATCCCCGACTCATTCAGGACTTCTACTGAATTGCTTTTGCCCACCTCAAAAAGGAAAAGGAAATAAGGATGTGCTACACAGACTGCACTGAAGCAGGAGGATCACAAGTTCAAGGCCTGCTTGGCTACCTAGTGCGTTTGGAGACAGCCCAGGCAACTTAGTAACAAAACAGAATTTAAAGGGCTGGATATAACTCAATGGTAGAACCCTTGCTTAGTGTGTGTAAAGTCCAGGTTCAATCCCCAGTGCTACAATAATAGTAATAGTAGTAGTAATAAACAAATAATAGGTATAACAATAAATCTGGTGAATGAAAAACCTAGCAAGCTAGCAGTAAAAATAAATCTAAATCTAAAATCAAGGCACACTGTCCTTTATGCTTCACAGACTTAGACACTAAAATACACATATACTCAAACCAGCAAACATACTTTTATAAGGCATAGGTTCAAAACATTGATTAAAAAATGATTGGTAACTTAATAAATACTATCCAAAGGTTTTTTTTGTTTGTTCTCTTTTTTTTTTTGGTTTCTCGAGACAGGTTTTCTCTGTGTAGCTTTGTGCCTTTCCTGGAACTCACTCTGTAGCCCAGGCTGGCCTCGAATTCACAGAGATCCACCTGCCTCTACCTCCCAAGTACTGGGATTAAAGGTGTGCGCCACCACCGCCCAGTCCCAAAGTTATTTTTAAATCTAATTGCAGTCCAATCAACGTGCTTTTCACCAGGCATTGCCTTATGGTATACCTTAGGTTTCAAAATCCTTGCCTTCTACTCCTCTTAATATTCCCAGCAAACCCGCATACCATGGTGCTTGTCTCCTTGTTTCCTCTTAGCAGATCCACTGCCTTAACACTTCCTTCTGGGAGAGGCCAGATAAGTATGACAAACTTTCTTAAAGTCATCTCTAAAGCCAGTGACATCAATTTGTACCCCTCCAACGGACTGGGGGTCATCCTATAGCTTTCATCCATTACTGGAGGCCCAGCTCCTCTTAAAAAGGCTCCCTTCCCTCACACATGCACGCCACTGGCTCTGTGCTGAAAACACAATTCCCCCTTCACCTTGGGGGCTGTGTATCTAAATGGCTTCAAAAATCCCAAGCTAAGATTTCCATGAGAAAGGGGCCTGTGGGTAAACATGATTGTGCTGTTTGAGGAAGGCATTTTCTATTCGTAAATCTTTTTTCTCATATGGAATTTTCTGACACTGAGTCCTGACTTTTCCTGCTGTGTCTTTATCACAGAGACTGGGATGCTCAAAACCATGTTGTCCAGACTCCTCAGGCAGCCGAACAAAAGCAAGTGTGAGAGTGAGAAGGGGTCCCTCAGTCAGATGCACTCACAGGTGCTTTGGAAAGCGGAAATGAGGCAAACAGTGAGTGATCTGCCCCTGCTGCCACTGCCTCCCCTTAAGAGTGTGTGCATTTGTATATGGGTGTGTGCGAACGGGGGG